>WNWK01001878.1:65000-167500 GCA_009830355.1 Cherax destructor | reverse complement strand
GTGTGTGTGTGTGTGTGTGTGTGTGTGTGTGTGTGTGTGTGTGTGTGTGATTTAATAATTAAGTTTTCACAACTAGGTCAATACAGCAAATTAAAATATATTGATGACTGTAAAGGGCAAGAAAGAGTGTGGAAGGGCAAGAGTGTAGAGAGGGCAAAGAAAGTGTAGAGAGGGCAAGAAAGAGTGTAGAGAGGGCAAAGAAAGAGTGTAGAGAGGGCAAGAAAGAGTGTAGAGAGGGCAAGAAAGTGTACATGGTGCTGCCAACAATACATTACTCTAACTGGAAATGAGTTCACTGTATTCATTATACTTGTGGTCGTAAAGCTGTTGCTGCTGTCCCACTTATTCTGGAGTGGTACGTGTGAGTGTGTTTAACACGCTGTATTTACCGACTCTTCCTCACGAGTGTAGGGCCACAGCTCCTGGGCCACAGGGATGACTTTCTACTGGCTGGCGTGGATTTATTTTTTAAACGTTCATGAGAGGTGATTGTTGTTGTTTTTGTTGATGTTACTTTTATTCTCATTATTTTCATTGCTATTTTTACTACCACCACCACCCCCACTACTATTACTGCTGCTATTAATATTAATTATAATAATATTATTATTACTACTGCGACGTTTCCTCCTTGTGAGAAAGAACTTCCTAGTCGCTAAACACGTCGCTCTAGCTTTTTAATAATTTCCCCTAATCGGGTTTTAAATATTTTTTCAAGTTTATGTAACCTAACCAAAAAATACTTAAAAATGTAGTTTTAAAGTTAATGTTTGTTTTCTAAAATATCGTTTTAGGGCATTACATTTGCCTTATTATAATATGTTTGTTGATGAGTTTCTTAATCGTCTCCTAAGTCATATTTAACAGCATATGCTATTATGAATAGAATATAGGATATATACACCGAGAGGCGGATGTCTCTCAGTGTGTATATGGTGAGAGTTGATTTTAACCCTTATATTAGTTAGTAGTCTAGTCCTGTAGTGACCCTAGTGTAGTCGATTGGCTTTAAACCCTATTAACCAACCAGTAGAACATGATAATAGTTAATTTAATCCTATAGCACAAGACTGAAGATTAACTTCAGTCCTATGCGCCGCCATCTTGTGTTTGTATCATATCATTTCTATTCTCGTTTGTGGGATCAATTGTTTATCTTTCGTTACGACATCGGCTGAATATAAACCAGACGTGGGTTACCCCCGGCTTTCACTGCCATTTCAAGAACAACAGTCGTTATCTGACGGAGAGCCGGGTCAGGAGACATCCTATTGCCTGACGAGCAGGATAACACCACCAGCAGATAGCTTTCGGGAAATCACGATGTTAGGATAAGTTAGAACAATGTTAGGATGAGTTAGAACAATGTTAGGATGAGTTAGAGCAATGTTAGGATGAGTTAGAACAATGTTAGGATGAGTTAGAGCAATGTTAGGATGAGTTAGAGCAATGTTAGGATGAGTTAGAGCAATGTTAGGATAAATTAGAGCAATGTTAGGATGAGTTAGAGCAATGTTAGGATAAATTAGAGCAATGTTAGGATGAGTTAGAGCAATGTTAGGATAAATTAGAGCAATGTTAGGATGAGTTAGAGCAATGTTAGGATAAATTAGAGCAATGTTAGGATGAGTTAGAGCAATGTTAGGATAAATTAGAGCAATGTTAGGATGAGTTAGAGCAATGTTAGGATGAGTTAGAACAATGTTAGGATGAGTTAGAACAATGTTAGGATGAGTTAGAGCAATGTTAGGATGAGTTAGAGCAATGTTAGGATGAGTTAGAGCAATGTTAGGTTGAGTTAGAGCAATGTTAGGATAAGTTAGAGCAATGTTAGGATGAGTTAGAGCAATGTTAGGATGAATTAGAGCAATGTTAGGATGAGTTAGAGCAATGTTAGGATGAGTTAGAGCAATGTTAGGATGAATTAGAGCAATGTTAGGATGAGTTAGAGAAATGTTAGGATGAGTTTGAGCAATGTTAGGATGAGTTAGAGCAATGTTAGGATGAGTTAGAGCAATGTTTGGATGAGTTAGAGCAATGTTATGATGAGTTAGAGCAATGTTAGGATGAGTTAGAGCAATGTTAGGATGAATTAGAGCAATGCTAGGATAAATTGAATAATGATAAAGGTTTAATGAATAATTGTGGAAGATGCAACAGTTTCTTTGACACTGATACTGCTACTGTTAACCCTGGATAACTAATGAATGGTTTTATGTTTAACAGTTTTGCTAATCTTGGATAAGCCACTTTGTATATATTCTGATGAGTATATCTCTCTCTTGATACGTATGTGTGTGTGTGTGTGTGTGTGTGTGTGTGTGTGTGTGTGAACTGAGAGCATACATACATAAGGGGGGTATTTATCTCAAAATATATACACTTAGAATTCACTTTAATCCCAATAGGGCCATATTAAAGAATAAAATATTAATTTTGAATGGTGGCGAACAGGTTACATGTACCCTTGATGACCCTCGAGTGGGCAGGCTTCAAACCCAGCAAAACCAACCAACTTGGATAACTCTTATTAACATTCCGTAATCTGGCCCATGGCCGGGCTCCGAGAGTAGTGAAACTCTCGAAACTCTTCAAAGGTATACATATCATATACTGCGTGCCAGCGGCGCTGCTGCAGGAGTGCTGAGTAGTATCTCCTGCCGCAGTGCTACAAGCTCACTGCCGTGTTGTATATCATACCGCCCATAGCTAGGTCTTGACTTGTGTTTCATTCTGCGTTATGGCAGTGGCACCTTGCTACTGCTGGCACTGTACACTTTGTGTTTGTTTCTTAACTTATTGATGTTTCTTGGTCCATGTAGTGTTGATGGTTGGTCCATGTAGTGTTGATGGTTGGTCCATGTAGTGTTGATGGTTGGTCCATGTAGTGTTGATGGTTGGTCCATGTAGTGTTGATGGTTGGTCCATGTAGTGTTGATGGTTGGTCCATGTAGTGTTGATGGTTGGTCCATGTAGTGTTGATGGTTGGTCCATGTAGTGTTGATGGTTGGTCCATGTAGTGTTGATGGTTGGTCCATGTAGTGTTGATGGTTGGTCCATGTAGTGTTGATGGTTGGTCCATGTAGTGTTGATGGTTGGTCCATGTAGTGTTGATGGTTGGTCCATGTAGTGTTGATGGTTGGTCCATGTAGTGTTGATGGTTGGTCCATGTAGTGTTGATGGTTGGTCCATGTAGTGTTGATGGTTGGTCCATGTAGTGTTGATGCTTGGTCCATGTAGTGTTGATGCTTGGTCCATGTAGTGTTGATGCTTGGTCCATGTAGTGTTGATGGTTGGTCCATGTAGTGTTGATGGTTGGTCCATGTAGTGTTGATGGTTGGTCCATGTAGTGTTGATGGTTGGTCCATGTAGTGGTCTGTTGTCTCCACATAGTGCACTATTGTGTTGGGCCCATGCAGTGTGCTGGTCCATATAGTGCACTTCCGTTTTCGGTCCATGCAATGTGCTCCTTGTGCTGGTCCACATAGTGTACTATTGTTTTTGTTCCTTATATTGTATTTTTGGGACTGGTCCATATATTATATTGTACTGCTAGTGCTTGGTAAATATTGTGAGATACTGGTGCTAGTCCACACATTAGTGATCAGGCACATGTAGACCCAGACCAGTGGTAAGTCAGACTTATGCCTCGTCCAGTGGTAAGTAAGACTTATGCCTCGTCCAGTGGTAAGTCAGACTTATGCCTCGTCCAGTGGTAAGTCAGACTTATGCCTCGTCCAGTGGTAAGTCAGACTTATGCCTCGTCCAGTGGTAAGTCAGACTTATGCCTCGTCCAGTGGTAAGTCAGACTTATGCCTCGTCCAGTGGTAAGTCAGACTTATGCCTCGTCCAGTGGTAAGTCAGACTTATGCCTCGTCCAGTGGTAAGTCAGACTTATGCCTCGTCCAGTGGTAAGTCAGACTTATGCCTCGTCCAGTGGTAAGTCAGACTTATGCCTCGTCCAGTGGTAAGTCAGACTTTGCCTCGTCCAGTGGTAAGTCAGACTTATGCCTCGTCCAGTGGTAAGTCAGACTTATGCCTCGTCCAGTGGTAAGTCAGACTTATGCCTCGTCCAGTGGTAAGTCAGACTTATGCCTCGTCCAGTGGTAAGTCAGACTTATGCCTCGTCCAGTGGTAAGTCAGATTTATGCCTCGTCCAGTGGTAAGTCAGACTTATGCCTCGTCCAGTGGTAAGTCAGACTTATACCTCGTCCAGTGGTAAGTCAGACTTATGCCTCGTCCAGTGGTAAGTCAGACTTATGCCTTCAAGAGGGAGCTGGACAGATACCTAAAGTCATGCCGGAGCAGCCGGGCTGTGGTTCGTACGTTGGGCTGCGTGCGGCCAGCATTAACAACTTAGTTGATCAGGCCCTGATCCACCGGGAGGCCTGGTCATGGGCCGGGCTGCGGGGATGTTGACCCCCGGAATGCCCTCCAGGTAGGTAAATACATTGTCGTTAATAACAACATGGACAATATTGTTAACTAAAAATTATTAATCCTTTCGGATACCTTTTTTTTGCTAACAATCAATTCGACTGTTTTTTTTTTCTAACTTCATTTCCATATTGTCACTATTGTTTAATTTTTATCAACATTCTGGAAAAAGGAAACTAGAACAACGTTGTTAACTGAAGAAATTAACGCGCGCCGATATATTTCTGTTGACATTCGTCTTCAGTATTTTTTTTTTTTTTCACTTTTATTTGCATATTGAGAGTATTGTTTAATATTCATCAAGGTGTGACAGAGAGGTGTATTCAGTGCGCTTTCCTATAGCGTAGGAACAACTGCCCTCGAAGCTTGAGCGACTGGACAGTTGGATAATCAAATCAGGGAAGCCCTTGGTCAATTAGCATTTAAATGAAGGTATAGACACGGAGTGACGGGACAGGGGGAGGAAGAGAATGGGGTCTGTAACAGGATTGAGGCCTCTGTTATGTGGTGGGAAATTCACTGGAGTTTCTAGAGCGCTTCCTCTTTGTTTTTTTTACACATAGGTGCCGGTAGGGTTAGGCCAGAAGAGGTAGTTACTTATTCATAGACACACACACACACACACGCGCGCACACATAGAGGAGCCATGAATCAACCCCTGCAACCCCAATTAGGTAAGTACAGAGCAAGACTTGCGTCCTGAGTCACACACACAAGCAAGAATGCCACCTGAATCATACACACAAGCAAGCAGCCTGTGTGTATGACTAAGCTTGTAAACAAGAATAACCTTGAGGAACCTCGGAAAAACTCTCGTACAAACACACTTCACCTCACACCTGCTATTAAACATTCTTAATTAAGCTGAAATACGATGCCTGCAACTTAGAAAAGAACCAAAGAAATGTAACAAGACAAAATCAAGACTTGCGAACTGTATGTCACAAAAGATATAATTAAAGAAGAAAAAAAGAACGCAGTTGCAGAAACTTTAACGAGACTTTTCGCCTACGGAACAGCCTTCTTTAGTCTGTTCCACAGGCGAAACATATCTAAATAAAATAACAGTTCGTAGTTGTATCTTTTTTTTTCCCTCCATGTGTCAGCTTTGCGCAGTTTGCCTTCATTGTTAAAGTTGCTTGAAATTCCTTTTGTTGAAAGCTAGAGTTTACAAAAAAGGACACAATAATTATATACACGAGTACATAAAAGGTTACGTGAACATAAACAGGAAACATTTTTTGAAACTAGAGAGCGAGAACGAGAGAGACAGAGAGAGAGACAGAGAGACAGACAGAGAGACAGACAGATACAAAGACAGAGAGGAAGACACCAAAATTTCAAAATTGCGTAAATAGCAGTGCTGCAACGAAAAAAGGAAGCATTTATTCACTGGATATTGCTTTTTGCAATAGTCTGCAAGAAGAGGTCGTCTGCAAGACAAAACCTGGAATCTCTAAACAAACTAATGGTCCATTAAAGAAAATGGGTAACGGAGTACAGCGAACATATTTGTGTGCTCGATCATAAAGCAGGGGATTACGAGATGTATTTACACACACAAAGGCTAGCCGCAACTCTCCAGACAATTTTCCATAGAGACAGAAGAAACAAAGAGTACCACCGGGAAACAAAAGACCGTGTGGCAGGGAATGCACAATGAAGATGCAAATTGTTAGCTATTCAGTGCATTGTGTGTGTGTTTGTGTGTGTGTGTGTGTGTGTGTGTGTGTTCGCGCGCTTCAGTTAGTCTATATTAGTTCGAAAGTCGCTCACGCAAAAGGCTCTAAAACATACACACACACACACATACAGGGCTGGGCATGGGAACGCAGGATGGAGTCCTGGCCAGCAGAATTCTGTTAATGATTCAAAATCACTTGTTTCGTGATTTCATTAATTATATATATATATATATATATATATATATATATATATATATATATATATATATATATATATATATATATATATATATCTATATATATATATATTATTTTATTAATAACACCTAGGCCGTTTCCCACCAAGGCATGGTGGCCCGACAAAGAAAAACTTTCATCATCATTCACTCCATCACTGTCTTGCCAGAGGCGTGCTTACACTGCAGCTACAAAACTGCAACATTAACACCCCTCCTTCAGAGTGCCGGCACTGTACTTCCCATCTCCAGGAATCATGTCCGGCCTTCCGGTTTCCCTGAAACCCTTCATAAATGTTACCTTGCCTACACTCCAACAGCACGTCAAGTCCTAAAAACCATTTGTCTCCATTCGCTCCTATCTAACACGCTCACGCACGCTCGCTGGAAGTCCAAGCCCCTCGCACACAAAACCTCCTTTACCCCCTCCCTCCAACCTTTTCTAGGCCGACCCCTACCCCGCCTTCCCTCCACTACAGATTTATACACTCTCGAAGTCATTCTATTTTGTTCCATCCTCTCTATATGTCCAAACCATCTCAACAACCCCTCCTCAGCTCTCTGGTAATCCCACACCTCCTCCTAATCTCCAAACTATGGATTCTCTGCATTATATTCACACCACACATTGCCCTCAGACACGACATCTCCACTGCCTCCAGCCTTCTCCTTGTTGCAACATTCACAACCCATGCTTCACACCCATACAAGAGTGTTGGTGTAACTATACTCTCATACATTCCCCTCTTTGCGTTCATGGATAAAGTTCTCTGTCTCCACAAGCTCCTCGGTGCACCACTCACCTTTTTCCCCTCGTTAATTCTATGATTCACCTCATCCTTCATATATATATATATATATATATATATATATATATATATATATATATATATATATATATATATTAGCTGTACCGCCAAGCGTTGCTGTGGCTCAGTCTGGTTTGCCGACTCTAGAACACGCAACATATAATTGTCCATGTGAGAAGCAATCCGTGTCTAGTTCTAAACCGCACAATTCTAAAGATTATATATATATATATATATATATATATATATATATATATATATATATATATATATATACAGTGGAGCCCCAGAGTTTGTACTGCTCCAAACTCGAACAGTTATGTAAGTGTAATATTGTAAGTGCTTTTGTAAGTGTATTTTTTGGGGGTCTGAAATGGACTAACCTACTTGACATTATATCTTAAGGGAGAAAATTCGTTCAATAATGGCACTTGAGCAGCCTTCTGGAATGAATTATGCTCGTTACTCGAGGTCCACTGTATATATATATATATATATATATATATATATATATATATATATATATATATATATATATATATATATATTATATATATATATATATATACATATTCACTTTTATTTTTGTATATATATTTTTGATTATATATATATATATATATATATATATATATATATATATATATATACGTATATATATATATATATATATATATATATATATATATATATATATATATATATATATATATATATATACGTATATATATATATATATATATATATATATATATATATATCACGCTGAATAAGTAAAACTTGCGATTTTGGCTTAAATAGCAATTGTGTATGCAATAATTTCGCAAAAATCATTCTGAATCTAATAAAAAAAAATATTTCATTGTGTTTATTATTAAATTATTGCAAACATATAAAATATATTTAGTTGGATTAGACGAAATTAAATTGCGCTTGTTATAATAAGGTTAAGTAAGTTTCCTAAGGTTGTTTTGGTACAAAATTATTAATTTTTATATTAACATAAATTAAAAAAAATGTCTAACAGTATAAGAGAAAATTTTAGAAAGGACTTAGTTTTAAATAAGTTCTTGGTAACTGACCAGTTTTACCTATTCGGCTCGACATTATATATATATATATATGTATATATATATATATATATATATATATATATATATATACATATATATATATATATATATATATATATATATATATACATATATATATATATATATATATATATATATATATACATATATATATATATATATATATATATATATATATATATATGTATACATATATATATATATGTATATATATATATATATGTATATATGTATATATATGTATATATGTATATATATATATATATATATGTATATATGTATATATATGTCGTGCCGATTAGGTAAAACTGGCGATTTTGGCCTAAAAAGCAACTCTCATCTTGCCATATAAGACAAGCGAAAATTTGTGTATGCAATAATTTCGCCAAAATCATTCTGAACCTAACGAAAAAAATATATTTCATTGTGTTTGTTTATTATTAAATTATTGTTAACGTATCTAAAATATATTTAGTTGGGTTAGGCTAAATTAAATTGCGCTTGTTGTAATAAGGTTAGGTAGGTTTTCAAAGTTTCTCTTGGTTCAAAATTATAAATTTTTACATTAAGATAAATGAAAAAAATATATCTTTAAATGTATAAGAGAAATTTTTAGAAAGGACTTAATTTTAAATGAGTTCTTGCTAATTGACCAGCTTTACCTAATCGGCACGACATATATATATATATGTATATATGTATATATATATATATATATATATATATATATATATATATATATATATATATATATATATATATATATATATATATATATATATATATATATATATATATATAGTAATGGTTATAATCATAACCATGATTTTTAAAGAGGTGGACCGGTAAACCAGCGGAAGTCCTCGGGCGGATGACTAAAATCTCCAGCTCTGAGCCATCATATGATTAAGACCCGCGTCAGGAAACACTTGTTCTGTTTTATGACAAACATTATACCTAGGCAGACCATTCATTGATCGGGAGTCCCGAAAGAAGTGCATGGGGAAAAGTAATGTAGGAAGTGGACCCTTAAAAAAAAAAAAGTTGCCTGTATCGGGAATGTAAGTTTATCTTCATCGACATCACCCGACGCATTGATGACATTTCGAAAACCTGTGTAACGCATTGATTGGCAATGATACGCATTTTAAGCATTTTTTTTAATTGGTATCAGATGAGAGCGTCTGCTGGCCAAATTCAGCACTGCTAATTTTTTTATTTTCATAAAGGGACATAGACGCTAATTTTGAAGTCACGGGGGAAGTCGTGTGCGCCCTGCAGAATGTAAAAAATGCTACTAATGTAGAAAATGTATTGATGACGGTGAAGGAATCTCCGTCAAGCTGAGTCGGGACAAATTGAGAGGCTTGGCATAAGGTGGTGCAAGGAACATTGTTGCAAGTTTAATAACTGGTGTAATTGCAAAATGAATGAAAATGTGACGAAAATGAATGTTGAACTCTCCATGTAATTTCACTGCATTAGTCACCCCCAGACTTTGAACAGTGAGTGACCGCCCAGCACCCTGTAAGAGTGGTGTCCACACGCTGTGAGTGACCGTCCAGCACCCTGTAAGAGTGGTGTCCACACGCTGTGAGTGACCGTCCAGCACCCTGTAAGAGTGGTGTCCACACGCTGTGAGTGACCGTCCAGCACCCTGTAAGAGTGGTGTCCACACGCTGTGAGTGACCGTCCAGCACCCTGTAAGAGCGGTGTCCACACTGTGTGAGTGACCGTCCAGCACCCTGTAAGAGTGGTGTCCACACGCTGTGAGTGACCGTCCAGCACCCTGTAAGAGCGGTGTCCACACTGTGTGAGTGACCGTCCAGCACCCTGTAAGAGTGATGTCCACACTGTGTGAGTGACCGTCCAGCACCCTGTAAGAGTGGTGTCCACACTGTGTGAGTGACCGTCCAGCACCCTGTAAGAGTGGTGTCCACACGCTGTGAGTGACCGTCCAGCACCCTATAAGAGTGGTGTCCACACTGTGTGAGTGACCGTCCAGCACCCTGTAAGAGTGGTGTCCACACTGTGTGAGTGACCGTCCAGCACCCTGTAAGAGTGGTGTCCACACTGTGTGAGTGACCGTCCAGCACCCTGTAAGAGTGGTGTCCACACTGTGTGAGTGACCGTCCAGCACCCTGTAAGAGTGGTGTCCACACTGTGTGAGTGACCGTCCAGCACCCTGTAAGGGTGGTGTCCACACGCTGTGAGTGACCGTCCAGCACCCTGTAAGAGTGGTGTCCACACTGTGTGAGTGACCGTCCAGCATCCTATAAGAGTGATGTCCACACGGTGTGAGTGACCGTCCAGCACCCTGTAAGAGTGGTGTCCACACGGTGTGAGTGACCGTCCAGCACCCTGTAAGCGTGGTGTCCACACGGTGTGAGTGACCCCTCCAGTACCGGTTCGAAAGTGTTATGAGTGTTGTGTCTGAAACGTCAACAGTTTCAGAGTTTATTTTGAGAAAGATTCAGACTATGGTAACATGCTCAAGTCAAATGGCTCAGCAGATGTAACATTCTCAAACTGATTTTTTTTTTTTGCTCTGCGTTGTGTAATTTACGTCTTTCCCAGTGAGAAAGGAAAGAGATCGCATTTTCTGACCTGGATGAATCTGAGATTTGGTTTTCTTGTGCGATATAACAGAATATTTGAATAATTTGATAAGGTATCAGGGTAAAGGGAAACTGGTGTGGGACTTACACAGCGAGGTTTAAACTTCCGAGGTAAAGAAATACTCGTAATGTTTGTGAAGCAGGTCAAAGTAGGTAATTATTATTATTATTATTACTGTTATGGTCAGCGTATGTGGGTGGGGCTTCAGTCAACTAGCAATGCAATAGCTTGCCTCTTGAACAGCCTTTGCAGCAGGTGCGGCTCCAAAAACCTCTCATCCAACAAAGGAAGAAATTCATACATCTTTGCGGAAAGATACAGTGAAAAGACTGATGCTCCTTCAGAGTGACTTCAGGAAAATATTTGGTGATTTCCAAAAGCCTGGGTAGGAGATAAGTATGTTTCATAATCTGATAATCTATCTGAAGTTTCACCAGATGATTCAAGTAAAATATTTCTGATGAAACTCATAGATTTACAAGCCAATAACACTTTTAGAGACACTCACAAGGAATGCAGTGCGTTGAAATTTTATGCATGGTTGCCTGAGAAATTTTTAAAACTAAAGAAGTTTGTTGTAGGTGTGTCCATAGTCTTGGGAAACACATACTTTGTAAAAAATATAATCGTGGCTAAAAAAAATGTTAAGCCAAAGCTTAGGTCAAGACTTACTCATGAACATTTACACCCAATTTTAAAACTGTCATTAATGTTGAACTTGATGTCGCTCCGATAAACTGCAGCGTCAACTATCATATCAATATTAAATAAATAAGAAAATGTAAGAGAAGTTGAGTTTTCTTTTTCAGGTCACCCAACCTCGGTGGGAGACGACCTGCATTTATAAAACACTATGTTAGTGTGCTATTCTTATCTATTCAAAACATTACTTCACATATATTTATCATGGTTTATTTTTACCTTTTTTTAACACTGGATCTAATCGATTTGTTCGGTAAAATAATATTTGAGAAAATGATAAAGTGTATTATATTTTACATTAATTAGCGAGTTAACTGGAAATATTAATTATTTTAGAAATAAAATGAGTTATTTTTTAAAGAGTCGCACCGACATTGATTCGTTCTTTCATTTAATTAGAACATTTGTTATTAATGTTATTAACAATTTGAGTTACGTTAGTTACTGCGTTAATTTACCTGCTTCAAGGTGCGGTCCTCATCACAAAACTCACTGCTTAATGTCTCCTATTTAATTCAGAAAAAAATGGTGACTATTGGACTAAAGTATTCTCTACCTATCAGGTGAAATACAGCTTCGTGACCCCTCGTGCAGTCGACAGGTTTTAAACTAAACAAACCAACTAAACCAGCCAACAACTAACATATTTACATACCTTGAAATAGAATCAGTAACTCTCGGTGGGAAAAGTTTATAGCATGTTCAAATTACGGAAAGTTTTGAACGTGCCATTGTGCAATGGAAGAACAAACTTGGCTAACAGACCGAAGGACGGAACAATGGAATGCGTTATTGCGTATATATAATAAAAGCAAATTGGTGGAAGAACGAAATCTAAAATAAAAAAATATCATCCGTAAAGAGAAATTAAAATGGGCATCGTAGAGCGGAATATTTATCAGAGAGGATCATTCTTGTTCGTCTGTCTTAACACCTGAGACATAACTGTTTCTGCAGCCAGTTGAGAAGCCAGAGATCCTGGATGACTGCCGGTTCATCCAGGTTGTGTCTGTCAGCTGCCTGCATACCTACATAGCCATCACAACCCTGGATGATCAGGGAGTTACTGCTGGCCCTGGTTTAGTGTTCCCTGGATAACTTTCACCTTTATTCCGGCAATATTTCTTATATGGTAAAAAAAAAAGAAATCATATGAAGAGTGAATTTTAATTTAGACACGTTTCACTCTCAGTTAAATCAACTGATTCATCTGATGAAACTCTTTTTAGAGCGAAAAGTCGCATTTTCTTATTTACAGTATTTGTCTACAAGTTTTGCCAGTGAACAATATTTCATGTCTGCTTTATATATATATATATATATATATATATATATATATATATATATATATATATATATATATATGCAAGACAACCACTATGAAAAATAGAAGAATTCAAGCGCTTTCGTGACTGCTCACATTATCATATAGTTCCTTGATAATGTGAGCAGTCACAACGCTGAATTCTTCTATTTTTCATAGTGGTTGTCTTGCATATTTTGATATCACCTGTTTACTGTGATCTTTTTGCATATATATATATATATATATATATATATATATATATATATATATATATATATATATATATATATATATATATATATATTTATAAGAAAGAAGAACGTAACTTAAACTTCACTGATCAAGAGCCCTTCACCAGCATCAAGGTACCTTCACCAGCATCAAGGTACCTTCACCAGCATCAAGGTACCTTCACCAGCATCAAGGTACCTTCACCAGCATCAAGGTACCTTCACAAGCATCAAGGTACCTTCACCAGCATCAAGGTACCTTCACCAGCATCAAGGTACCTTCTCCAGCATCAAGGTACCTTCACCAGCATCAAGGTACCTTCACCAGCATCAAGGTACCTTCACCAGCATCAAGGTACCTTCACCAGCATCAAGGTACCTTCCCGTCGAAAAGTCTACTGAGTGTACCATTGTTTCGGAAGACTTTAAATCAAACAATAGGAAACATTGTTTCGGAAGTTGAGTAAAGGAAGTTTGTTGTTCCTAAGTTTATGTAACATTGGCGGACCATAAACCTAGATATACTTAGAAATAGCCAGGTCAATAGGTAATTATTATTATTATTATTATTATTATTATTATTATTATTACTATTATTATTACTATTATTATTATTTATTATTATTATTACTATTATTATTATTTATTATTACTATTATTATTATTATTATTACTATTATTATTATTTATTATTATTATTATTACTATTATTATTATTTATTATTATTATTACTATTATTTATTATTATTATTATTATTATTATTATTATTATTATCATTTCAGCAATGTGGAAGCCCATAGCCTGTATACCTGGAGGGTATTTCGGGGGTCAACGCCCCCGAGGTACAGTCCATGACCAGGCCGTAGGTGTCAAGTAGCACAATGAGAGTTAATCAAGTAGAAACAGTCACCTTCTCGCTGCGCAGTTTTGGATGTATTTTCCCAGTCGCATTTACAAGCATGAAATCGTAGTATATAGAGGAGCTTCACAAGAGGCAGCTTATTTAATGCATACTTTAATAGGAAATAAGTAACTGAGGCGAGGTGAAAGTACCGGTTTGGAAACAAGATTTTACTGAGGAACATCAGATTCTCTGTATTGGCAATTCACAAAATTAACCTTATCTGCAATCTGTGTCCTTTCCTCCATTATTGTCTGCAATACATCATTTGTACGATCCTAATGACGTACTGCCGACAATAGCCTAGAAGAGAGAAACGTTGCAGAACGCGTTTTTATACGATACAACGTTTCGCTATGCGTCGAGCTTTATCAAGTCATCACTTGATTCCGCTGTACTCAGAGCGAAACGTTGTTGAGATAAAAGACTGTACCGCAACTTGTCGCTTCTTGACACTATTTATATTCAAATAAAAGATGTGCAGACGAGTTGTGGTGAAAAAAAGAGACATTTGAAGAGAGGAACTTTATTGAGATGTGTCGCCTGTGGAACACCCTTAAGTTAACTGACTGAAGAAGTCTCTTCTAAAGACAAAAATCTCTCGCTAAAGTCCTCTCTGTAATTGTCTCTTTTTTTCCCCTTCAAATAGACGAGATGTTCTGAAGGTCACGTAGAGAAAAGTTAAGGTTTCGGATGGCAATGTTAACATACCAGCTGCAATGTTAATCATTAAGGGTAACTAGAGTGAGACGAAAAGGATGGTGGTTAATATGCATGTAAATAAATGAAAAGTCACGACAATATTAACAAATTAGATGAAATAACTGTTGGGGGAAAATGCGTGTTGCAGACGTGTAAAGGGGAAAAAAATAATGTTCTGAAATAAGCTAATGAAGAGAGGAGAGAATGTTGTGAATAACAGTTCAAAATAGACGATAAAATTGAGGGAGAAATTTCATGAAAAGGAATATAAACACACACACACGCATAATATATATATATATATATATATATATATATATATATATATATATATATATATATATATATATATATATATATATATATATATATATATATATATGCTGCTCCAAGCAGTTTCTAGGCACTTTCCTTCCCTCTATCCCTTCATAGAATCGTGTTATAGTGTTGCTTCTAAACTTTTGTTTGGGGACCATGAAATTGACTCGTGTGAGGGTGTGCAGCAGGGGGACCCTCTTGCCCCCTTTTTATTCTGTCTAGTCATCAAGGATGTCACAGAAGCATTGTCCAGTGAGCTCAATATCTGGTTCTTGGATGATGGCACCCTAGCTGGCACTACACAATCTCTCCTAGGAGTCATCAGGAAAATTAAAGATATGGTAGAGAGACTGGGCCTATCTTTAAACCCCACCAAATGTGAGATAGTTTCCACCAATCCACAGATGATCCAGGACATTAGGGCTGTTTTACCAGGGGCACGAGCCATTGATCCAGCAAACAGCACTCTCCTTGGTGCTCCTCTTGGGCCCAATGCCATCGATCTGGTCCTGGAAAAAAAAATCTCAGACCTCAGGACGATGGAAGGTAGGATGAAAGACATCGATACACACGATGCCTTCTACCTACTCACCAGGTGCCTGTCAATCCTAAAACTTACATACTTCCTGAGATGCTCCCCAGCCTTCAGCAGCCCGAAACTCAAGAAATATGACTCTCTCCTCAAGACCATGCTAGAGAGTGTATTGAATCTTTCCCTCGAAGATGGACAGTGGTTGCAAGCCTCACTTCCAGTCAGACTTGGGGGGCTGGGAGTACGCAAATCCTCCCAGATTGCCCTACCAGCTTTCTTATCCTCTTCCATAGCATCAAATGAGCTAATAAAACAAATTCTTCCATACAACCTCAGTGATTCAGCAGGAATACAGGACCCTAGCTACACCAATGACATCACTGAATGGGAGACTCTTGTTGCTCCAACACCAAAACCTAGTGAAGAACTGGCCTACAAACAGTCAAGCTGGGACGGCCACATCGCTGAAAAGATACTTGCCAATATGCTTAGGGCCGTAACATCAGACAGGGAGACTGCCCGTCTCCTAGTTGTGAGTGCACATCACTCTGGGGACTTCCTCCAAACAGTTCCCATTTCGGCCATGGGAACACGCCTCGACCCTAAGACCCTTCGTATTGCAGTGGCTCTGCGCCTTGCTGCCCCTATTCACACGGAATATACGTGTATTTGCAGCGATGCACAAGCCGACCAATATGGTCTACATGGTCTTAACTGTTCTAAAACCAAGGGTTGGCATGCAAGACACAATGAGGTCAATGACATCATAAAGAGAACCCTTGCTACAGCTGGATGCCCAGCCGAGAGAGAGCCTCGATCACTAGCAGCCAACAACGCCCACAACCCAGCAAACCGCCCCGACGGGATCACCATCTATCCTTGGAAGAATGGCAAGCTCTTAGAATGGGATTATACCTGTGTGTCGACACTGGCTGACACCTACATCCATCACAGTGTTGGGCGACAGGGAGGAGCTGCTGACCACAGAGAGGAGTACAAGATCGTCAAGTACAGGGACATAAGCCAACAGTATCAATTTGTCCCTGTGGGATCAGAGACCTTGGGAGTGTGGGGAAAAAAATGCAACACGTTTCCTTAAAGAACTGGGTTCCAGACTCATCGACACCACCAGGGACCCAAGGGCAGCCACGTTCATGTTCCAGCGTCTCAGTGTGGCCATCCAGAGGGGAAACGCATGCTGCATACTTGGCTCGCGTCCGGCTTCGGAGGAGCTGGAGGAGATTCATAATCTTTGATATATTGTACCATTTTATTCATGTTCATGTTTTCCATTGATTTATTCTGTCTATTAATAATATATATATATATATATATATATATATATATATATATATATATATATATATATATATATATATATATATATATATATATATATATATAAGCAGAACTGAGAGTAGGAGAGGATTTAGAGATTTTAATAGGCTGAATGTAGGGAAAAAAAGGATGAATGGATGGGATTAAATGTGAAATGCATAAAGCAGAGGGGAATAACGTATAGAAATAGCTAGTGCATTTGTTTAATATGTGTATGAAAGAAACGAAAGTGCGCAAGGATTAGAAGATAACTTTCGCTTTTCCTCTCCACAACAAAATGAGATATGAACATAAGAGCTTGGGCAGAAAAAATACATTCTGCAGAACAAGCTTTACCTGGGACAACGTTCCTGAACAGCGCCTCATCAACACTGATCCAAAGAAAGTTTGTTCCACAATGTAATATTTTTTCACTTTTGGATGCAGTACTAGAACCTTATGGATATTAATCTGTTGAGTATATCAATCATAAACCTGACATAATTTTATGGCAGGTTTATGACTGATAGATGTTCAAGAGACAAAATCTTTATTTTATTGCAGAACATCAGAGTCTTATCCACACATAAGACACGGGGATGTCTTATGTGTGGATAAGACATCTCCGTGTGGAGATGTCTTATCCACACATCTCCACACGCAGATGTGTGGATAAGTATTTGAAATGAAACATGAATTTAAGATCTTATAGGGTTCGAGGGGGACATTTCAGAATGTGTAAGATACAATTAATGTTATTTAAGTAGGAGTAGATCTGGTACTTTGCAATTGACATCGCCTGGTTTATTTTTGTGTTCATGGATATGCTTGTAGGAGAATGGAATGTTATAGTTAGTGGGAAGTGTTTTCCTAGGTGACTGCAAATCTGTTACAGTTGCTCTTTGCAAATGGCAATGTTATTAAAGGATTCAATAGAAAAGTTGCAGAAATTAGAGGAGAATAAATAGGTAAATAAAACAAGGTTAAAATTATTTAAAGAAAATAGTAAGATGATGAAAACAAATTTAAGTTTATTTAATTAAAGATTGGATGTCATGTTTGTAGGATATTGACGAAATGAAAGTATTTTAAAATACTTGGGCGAGGATGTATCACCATATAAGTCATGAAGGATGAATTAAGTCACAAAATAAGTGAGAGGAAAGGAGGTTGCAAGCTTGTTGATGAAAGTATGGGAAGAAAGAATCTCGATAATGAAGGAAAACCATAGAACGAAACAGACTTTAGTGGTGTTGATGCTTATATACATACTAGTGTACGACTTATTGGGGCGAATTTGATACAGAGAAGAAATAATAAAGAAGAAAAGGACATTGTGGTATGAACTGTATAATTTAGAATGCAGAAAATGCATTTTTGGGGGGAGGGGGGATTTGTAGAGATAATAATTTAATGCAGGATGATTTATAAGACGTATATTTTAGGAGTGGATGAAATGAAAGGAGATGTGGGAGCTGTTTGAAGTGCGAAGGGAAGGAAGATGAAAAATGGGCATGAAAATCGAACAGGCGTAATTGAGCATGTTTTATCAGAGTGACCGGAGGAGAAAGGTGTTTGGGATTTGATCTGCTGTTAGAGTGTGAACACGGATTTAACACTTATGAAGTGAAGCAGAAAAAAAAATATTATCCAAACGTGATTTTTTTGGAGGTGGGAAGTACACTGACTGCACATTGTAAATGTAAAATCATTTGCAGCGTTGACATCCTTTCAACAATTCTAAATAACCAAAAATCGAGATAACCTCCTTCGGATAACCACAGTAAACTCCTCCTTGCACGTCATTACATCAAAGTTAGCAATGCACAACAATGTCTGTAATAAAGTATTTACTTAACAACCTCGGTAATTATAATGAAGAAATTTTAGTGTCCTTGGTTTTAGTGTCCTTGGTTTTAGTTTCCATGGTTTAAGTGTCCTTGGTTTAAGTGTCCTTGGTTTTAGTGTCCTTGGTTTTAGTGTCCTTGGTTTTAGTGTCCTTGGTTTTAGTGTCCTTGGTTTTAGTGTCCTTGGTTTTAGTGTCCTTGGTTTTAGTGTCCTTGGTTTTAGTGTCCTTGGTTTTAGTGTCCTTGGTTTTAGTGTCCTTGTTTTAGTGTCCTTGGTTTTAGTGTCCTTGGTTTTAGTGTCCATGGTTTTAATGTCCTTGGTTTTAGTGTCCTTGGATCTGTGGTCAGAAAGAAAAAAGGCTGATCTCTGGAGAAACATTTTTCATGTGATTGCAAGCAATCTTACACCAGCAAGGCTATCACGATTTTATCATTTTTCTTCGTAATTTTACCATATTTTTCGAAGATTTCCCTCGCGAATGTCAAGAATTTATTTGTCAACATGGACGTCCTTCCCCCAGCCAACATTTCTCTTTGTCAAGACTCGGGCGGCTGCAATTCCTTCCAATTACATGTTCCAGGATGAAAAGGACGTATGAAAGAAAAATTCTGAATTTATGACGCTCTCATAGACGTTCCCGAGATTCCTTCTCCTACTCGTGGAGTCTTTGAGCGTGTTCTGGTGTCCTAAAAGCTCAGGGGGGAAAAAGGTGACCCGTATGACGGTGGTACAAAACACTGCTCACAATCCAGAGTACCCGAGTTCGGTTTTACGGTGGAACGAGATGTATGAGTTAGTCTCAGTGACGTCTCTTCACAGGGCGAGAGCGCCATGCAAATAAAACATTCGCCCAGCGTTAGAACATTTTATCATGAGCGAAACGTTTCATGATAAAAGTTTCCAGCGTTACTCATTCAGTGACGCTTTTATGTATACAAATGTTACAGTGCGTGGTTATTTAAGTTACTGTCGCCTTCCTATCAGCTTGAACCAATCTGGCCATTCTCCTCTGACCACTCACAATAACAAGGTATTTCCGCCCACAGCACTGCTGCTCACTAAATGTTGTGTGTTTTTCACTCCATTCTCTGTAAACTCTACAGACCTTTGTCCGTGAAAATCCCAGGAGATCAGCAGTTTCTTAGACGCTCAAACATCCCTGTCTGGTAGCAACAATCATTCCAAGGTCTAAGTCACTTAGATCACATTTCTTCCTCATTCTGACGTTCGGTCTAAACAACTGAATCTCTTGCCCATGCTTTTAGGCACTGAGGTGCTGCCGCGTGATTTACTGATTAGATATTTGCATTAACGATCAAGTGTACAGGTGTACCTAATAAAGTGACAAAAAATAGCGAACAAACGACACAAGATGCAAAACGATCACAGCAAAAACGTTCCCCTGAGCGAATCTGCTTGGATTTCCTACTCATTTCTGTACCATTGCATTGATTGCAACACAAAAAATCTAGAGCTATCATTCGACTCCCTGTGGTTTTGCATATATATATATATATATATATATATATATATATATATATATATATATATATATATATATATATATATATATATATATATATATATATATATATATATATGCAAAACCACATACATATATGCAAAACCACACACACACACACACACACACACACACACACACACACACACACACACACACACACACACACACACATATATATATATATATATATATATATATATATATATATATATATATATATATATATATATATATGCAAATCAACCACAGGGGAGTGTAGCCCATTGTCATAATAATAGGAACGGCACTTAGTAATGCCAGTCGTTTTAAACTCTACGATTAACAATAAAATCACCTTAGAAACATTACCTATTGCGTAAAACCTGAAAGTTAAAAGCAAGCGTAACCCAAGAACTGTCTGCAGTTTGTTGAGTTTAGATGAGGTTGTTATGTTCCCTTTACACTTTCTCTTTCCATTAATATTCTCTTTGTTGTCGCCTCTCAACCTCTTTCTTCCTGCTCGAGGACTGGACCTAACAGTCACAAAGACTGGCAAACGGAAAGTGGGTGTTTTGTTTTTTTAAACTTTTGCAGAAATCTATTAAATCTCTTGGATTGTGGTTTTGAAAGGGTTAGTTGTAATGCAAGAGAGGCTGGTCTTATAACTGTCGTGTATACACCGTGAGACGCGTAACCACAAAGATGTACAGAACATTAAACAGATAATAATATGTTCTGTATCTCAAAGTGTTTATACGGAGACTTTACTTAAAATCCTGATGTAATGAATGAAATTGTCATAAATTGCTTATCGACTACACGGTGGCCTTAATGACCACCGTCCAGTCGATAAGCATGAAACCTGACAACTGACATCCTAGTGTACACATGTAATTCACTTTCACTTCTGTTTTAGTGATTAAACAATTCTTGACTGTAATGTGCAGGTGAAATGCGGCCTTAATGACCCACGTACAGTCGATGGATCATTTAAACTAAAATACTGACTACGTACCGTCGCTGTAAGCCATTAAGAATTTTGTAGTTTGTAATTTTCCATAATAACTAACCACGTGAGAAGAATACATTTACGTGGCGGTATAAACTGTTTCCCAGAATCTCTGGCAGTGTCATACAAGTTCTTCAAAAAATATTTAGTTACCTTCAAAATCCTCGCTCCTTTTCTGCATCACCTGAAATTACGTGTCATCTTTAAAAAAATCGAAACTTTGGTACTAACAATAAATTTTCAAAAACTTTTTTCTTTGAGAGGCATTTTTTTGTTCCGGGTTCTTCTAATTCAGTGTTTTTTTTTGGTTTGTTTTTTCTAGGAGTGAGAAATGGCTGCCATATTGACAGTGGTCAAGGCACTGCATGAGAGGAGAGAATTTAATGAAAACTGAAGGAACATGACATAAATAGGTAAAAGATGAAATGAATATGGAAATTCATGGTCAAAATTTTGGTAAATGGTAGTCTACCGGTGTAGGGAAAAGAGGCGAAGTTGCTTTCAGTATGTTCCTCTCTCCTGACTTCACACCATAATCTCTATGTATTCCAATGGTCATATAGACGCTCTATGAACGTACGTAAATACCTCACACACACAAACACACACACACACACACACACACACACACAACATTAGATAAAACCACGCACAGAAAACGTATTTATTACATGCAAACTACGACGTACAATACGTAAATGCGCATTGCCTGGGCGTCGAGGAAATAAACAAGACTGGCGTAAGAGGAACCAGAATATGGAGCCGTGAGTGGCAGCTTCTCTCTCAGATGAACCTCACCATTGTGAGAAAAGGGAATGATAGACACTAGAGCAGAGTAAACACTTTATTTTTAGAGCCATTTCTCTCAAGCAAAGCTTTGTCAATTTATTACAGTTCTTCTTCTTCTTATTATTATTAGTAGTACTGTTATTATTATTAGTAGTAGTAGTAGTACTGTTATTATTCTTAGTAGTAGTAGTACTGTTATTATTATTATTATTATTATTATTAGTAGTAGTAGTAGTAGTAGTAGTAGTAGTGCTGTTATTATTATTATCATCATTATTATCGAATACAGAAGGTAAATGCAAAAGGGGAAGTGGAAGATGGTTCAACAGGTTAGTTCCATCTAATAATCCACAGAGCTAAAAAAAAGAAAAACACATTGAAGACTTCCTGAGCTCAGGAGCTTAACAGAACGAGCAGATATAAAATTAATGAGAGTGGAATAGATGTAATGACAACAGCAGAAGGAAGGGGAAACAGATACAGCAAGTGAGGGGAAGGCGAGCATAATGGAAAATATTATTGTAATTGAGGGGATGCGAGAGGATGAGGCAGAACCCAGGCAAATGGAAAATTGCCCGACAGATAAAACTCGGGGTGGAGGAAAAGGGGCGGAGAGGGAAAGAGGGGAAAAAAGAAAAGGGCGAGTGAATAAAGAGGGAACATAGTTGGGACGAGATAAGGTAGCCATTAAGATTTGAGGGGAAAATATTAACGATTCACCAGTCAGCGAGGGGAGCAGGAAACAAGGCATGGCAGAGAGGCCGATACAAAGTGGCAACAAATGGTTATGATTTAATCTCCAGTGACACTGACAGAAGAAAAACCACACAGGATTTGGCAAATTAACCGGACATTATTGCTGAAATTATATATATGTATATGTATACGTATATATATATATATATATATATATATATATATATATATATATATATATATATATATATATATATATATATATATATATATAGGAAGAATATTTAGATTTCTTTCTGAAGCCATTTGAATATTCCACTTCCCCTACCACCCCATCTTTTTTTTTTTTATACAAACTTTATTTCAAGACAAAATACAAAATACAATGGGGAGTAAAACAACATAGATAACAACTCAGAGCTACATGTCAAATACTTCGTCCAACTCCCCGGCAGTGGGCCGCGTGCCCAGAATACTGCAGGCCTTTTCCCTCTGGATCGCAACACTGAGTCTCTGAAAGAGGAAGCTGGTCGCCCTGTGGTCCTTGGTTTCTATGATGAGTTTTCCACCCAGCTCCTTGAGAAACTTTAGAGCACACTTGCCCCATGCTCCATGGGTCTCCGACCCTATTGGGATGAAGTTATAGCAAGAGGGAAGGTCTTCATATTTGCGGGTCTTCTGGGTCTCCCTGTGGCTGGCAGCTCCACCCCCTTCGGCTAAGGAGTGTGGCAGGTAGGTGTCTGCCAATGTGGCAGCACAGGTGTAGTCCCAAGCAATCTGCTTACCATCCTTCCAGGGTAGCATAGTGGCTCCATCAGGACGCTTTTGACTTCCATCAGACCTCTGCACTTGGGGTTCCCGTTGAGCTGGGCAACGGGCTGTGGCGAGGCTTCTCTTTATGATGTCATTGACCTCCTCATGTCTAGCATACTTCCTTCTGATGTGTGACACACTAGACCATGAAGTCCGAATTGGTCAGCCGTCGCCCTGCCGCAAATACACCTATGTTCGGTGAGTATGGGGGCGGCTAGGCGAAGAGCAACACCAATCCGAATGGCCTGTGGGTCGAGTCGAGTCCCCAGAGAGGAATTGGGAACAGCAAGAAGGAAATCTCCTGAGTGTGGTGCCTTCACCGCTAGGAGACGAGCTTTGTCCTTTCCTGAAGCGTTGGTGAGCATATATATATATATATATATATATATATATATATATATATATATATATATATATATATATATATATATATATATATATATATATATATATATATATATATATATACGTATATATATATATATTTTTTTTTTCAACAACTCGGTCGTCTCCCACCGAGGCAGGGTGAGCCAAAAAGAAAGAAAATCCCCAAAAAGAAAATACTTTCATCATCATTCAACACTTTCACCTCACTCATACATAATCACTGTCTTTGCAGAGGCGCTCAGATACTACAGTTTAGAATAGTCCCTCCAAACTGTCACTTTAAAGAACCAGTGAGCCAGAACAGGGTGTTAGTGGTGAAGAGAGACAAAGAAGGAGAGTTGCCTGACATATTATTGAGTGACTATCCTCCCATATGTGTGTATATATATATATATATGAAATTTATAAGACTTCCATATAATCCTTTTTTTTTTATCTTTATGCTCAGGACAAAGCTACACTTAACCAAGCTGAGGGGAACCCTTCCATTAAGCTTTAGACCCTCTTCATTAACTAAGCTTAAATTCCCATCCACTAAATAATACGACCAAACATCACAACCACTGAAGTGTTCAGAAGAACCGTTCATTGCCATTCCCTACGACCCAACAGTACAAAAGGGAAAGAAATTTGTTTCTGCTTCTGTGTGTGTGTGTGTGTGTGTACTCACCTATTTGTACTCACCTATTTGTGGTTGCAGGGGTCGATTCATAGCTCCTGGTCCCGCCTCTTCATTGATTGCTACTAGGTCCTCTCTCTCCCTGCTCCATGAGCTTTATCAAACCTCGTCTTAAAACTATGTATGGTTCCTGCCTCCACTACGTCACTTTCTAGGCTATTCCACTTCCTGACAACTCTATGACTGAAGAAATACTTCCTAACATCCTTTTGACTCATAGGAGTCTTCAACTTCCAACTGTGACCCCTTGTTTCTGTGTCCCCTCTCTGGAACATCTTGTCTCTCCCCACCTTATCTATTCCTCGCAGTATTTTATATGTCGTTATCATGTCTCCCCTAACCCTCCTGTCCTCTAGTGTCGTCAGGCCGATTTCCCTTAACCTTTCTTCGTAGGACAATCCCCTTAGCTCTGGGACTAGTCTTGTTGCAAACCTTTGCACTTTCTCTAATTTCTTGACGTGCTTGACCAGGTGTGGGTTCCAAACTGGTGCTGCATACTCCAGTATGGGCCTGACGTATATAGTATACAGAGTCTTGAATGATTCCTTAGTGAGGTATTGGAACGCTATTCTTAGGTTTGCCAGCCGCCCGTATGCTGCAGCAGTTATCTGATTGATGTGTGCCTCAGGAGATGTGCTCGGTATTATACTCACCCCAAGATCTTTTTCTTTGAGTGAGGTTTGCAGTCTTTGGCCACCTAGACTATACTCTGTCTGCGGTCTTCTTTGCCCTTCCCCGATATTCATGACTTTACATTTGGCAGGGTTAAATTCAAGGAGCCACTTACTGGACCAGGCTTGCAGCCTGTCCAGGTCTCTTTGTAGTCCTGCCTGATCCTCGATTGATTTGATTCTTCTCATTAACTTCACATCATCTGCAAATAGTGACACTTCTGAGTCTACCCCTTCCGTTATGTCATTCACATATACCAAAAACAGTACAGGTCCTAGGACTGACCCTTGTGGAACTCCACTCGTCACAGGTGCCCACTCTGACATCTCGTCACGTACCATGACTCGTTGTTGCCTCCCTGTCAGATATTCTCTGATCCATTGCAGTGCTTTTCCTGTTACGTGTGCCTGATCCTCTAGCTTTTGCATTAATCTCTTGTGAGGAACTGTGTCGAACGCCTTCTTGCAGTCCAAAAATGCAGTCTATCCACCCCTCTCTCGTGTCTTACTTCTGTTACCTTGTCATAAAACTCCAGTAGGTTTGTGACACAGGATTTTCCTTCCCTGAAACCGTGCTGGTTGTCGTTTATAAGCTTGTGTCTTTCTAGGTGCTCCACCACTCTCCTCCTGATGATCTTCTCCATGACTTTGCATACTATACACGTCAGTGACACAGGTCTGTAGTTTAATGCCTCGTGTCTGTCTCCTTTCTTAAAAATTGGGACTACATTTGCCATCTTCCACGCCTCAGGTAGTTGCCCAGTTTCAATGGATGTGTTGAAGATTTGTGTTAGTGGCACACACAACATCTCTGCTCCCTCTCTAAGGACCCACGGAGAAATGTTGTCCGGTCCCACCGCTTTGAGGTATCGAGTTCACATAGCAGCTTCTTCACCTCCTCCTCGGTTGTGTGTATTTCATCCAGCACTTGTTGGTATACCTCCCTATTCTGAATTCCTGGAGTCCTTCCTGTCTCCTGTGTAAATACTTCTTAAATCTCATGTTGAGCTCCTCACATACCTCTTGGTCGTTTATTGTGAACTCCCCACCTTCCTTTCTCAGCCTGATTACCTGGTCCTTGACTGTTGTTTTCCTCCTGATGTGGCTATACAACAGCTTCGGGTCAGACTTGACTTTTGATGCTATATCATTTTCATATTGTCGCTGAGCCTCCCTTCTTACCTGTGCATATTCGTTTCTGGCTCTTCGGCTAATCTCTTTATTTTCCTGGGTCCTTTGTCTTCTGTACTTTTTCCATTCTCTATTACACTTACTTTTTGCCTCCCTACACCTCTGGCTGAACCAAGGACTCGTTCTGGTCTTCCCATTACTTCTGTTTCCCTTGGGGACAAACCTCTCCTCTGCCTCTTTGCATTTGGTTGTCACATATTCCATCATTTCTTTTACTGGTTTTCCTGCCACTTCTCTCTCCCACTGAACGTTATGTAGAAAGTTCCTCATGCCTGTATAGTTCCCCCTTTTGTAGTTTCGTTTCTCCCTTCCTATTCCTGCTCACCTCTCCACTTGTAGCTCAACTATATAATCAAAACACAGAACCAAATGATCACTAGCTCCAAGGGGCCTTTCATATGTGATATCCTCGATGTCCGAACTACTCAAGGTGAATACTAGGTCCAGTCTTGCTGGATCATCCCCACCTCTCTCTCTGGTAGTGTCTCTAACATGTTGATGCATGAGGTTTTCCAGTACCACATTCATCATCTTGGCTCTCCATGATTCAGGACCCCCATGGGGCTCTAGGTTTTCCCAATCAATCTCTTTGTGATTGAAATCACCCATAACTAGTAACTTTGCTCTCCCCATGTGGGCTCTTCTGGCTACCTCGGCTAGTGTATCTACCATTGCTCTGTTGCTCTCGTCGTATTCTTCTCTTGGCCTCCTGCAGTTCTGTGGCGGGTTGTACATTACAGCAATTAACACCTTATGGCCCTCAGACTGAATTGTTCCTACTATGTAGTCCCTTTCACCCATTCCATCCATTCCTTCCACTTCCTCAAATCCCCACCTGTTCTTAATGAGCAGTGCAACTCCTCCTCCCCTCTGCTCCCTCTATCTTTCCTGAGGATTTGATATCCGGGTGGAAAGATTGCATCTGTTATCATCCTGGTGAGTTTCGTTTCTGTGAGTGCTATTATGTCTGGGGATGTCTCCTTTATTCTTTCATGCCACTCTCACATTTATTTGTTATACCATCTGCATTTGTATACCAAACCTTTAACTTCTTTTCTAAAACCGTAGTCTGGGGGTATGTTGGGGTTGGGAAAGTGGAGATCTGATGGGGAACTATGGGTGGTTGGTGGGAAGGTGGAGTTTGTAATGAGGTGGGTGGAATCATTGGGTATGGCATGTGTGTTTTGGGTTAGGTTGTTTGGTTGCATTGGGGTTGTCCAGGTTGGGGAACATCTGAAGGTGGTTGTATTAGAGCTTCCTCCTGAGTCTGGGTTCTCCTGTCCATCTCTCTTCCTCCTTTTGTCTCTGTACCCTCTCTTTCAGTTTCTGTCTTTCTTCCCGTGTTCTGTCGCGGTCGAGATACACCCTCCGGTACTCTGACATATCCCTTAGTCTTGCTTTCTCCTGCAGGATCCTGTTTCGAGTCCATTCTGCTTTGAAAATTACTTTGACTGGCCGGATTCTTCCTCTTGCAAACCCCTATTCTCTGAAAATTTGCCAGCTGGGTCATGTCATCTTCTCCTATTGCTTTCATGATGTTTTCAATCGCATTTTTCTCCCTTGTTTTCTTGCTTCGTAAGTTTCTCCTTCAGCTTCCTGGAGCCCATAAACAAAGACTGATCTCTCTTTCATTCTCCCACTGCCTATCCCTATGTAACCCTGATTCGATTTAGTTGCCTCCATTGCAGCTTTCCTTTCTTCAATCTCTTCACTGTCTGTTATCCCTTGGCCCAGTGGCCTGTCGCTTTCCCTTCTTAACTTTCCCTGTGCACTGCTGTGGTCTGTTAGGGCTTCTACATATAGCTTAGCTCTCTCTTTACTACACTCCCTCGATTGTTCCTGATGTGATCCTCTCTTCTCTCGGGCTCCACGATGGTCTGATATGGCCTCTGCATACAGTTTCACTCCGTTCTCTACAGTCCTCTTCTTTGTGACTGAGGTAGCAGTTTCTGATATCATGTCTACATTGCTTTTTAGTTCTTTAGGCTGTTTCAAATTTTTCAGTTCTTCTTCTAATCTCTGTATCTTAGCCTCTGCTGTTGTGACTTGCTTCTCCCACTTCCTGCTTTCTGCAGCTATCCTCTCCTCCATTATCTTGCTTTCTGCAGCTATCCTCTCTTCCATTTTCATGCTAAGCTCCTCTAGCTTCCTTCCCCACTCATGTTCCCTTTTCATGAGCTCTGCTGCCCAATCTTCCTTTGCAGACTCATCCTCCAGTCCCCTAGTTTTCCGTCCTGCTCTCTGGGACCCCATTTTTTATTTTTTATTTTTAAGATGCCACAGAGTGAAAAACTATGTATTTCTGTGTGGTTGTTTTGTGGTGTGATTGCCTGAGTGTTTGTGTGGGGGGTGGATGGAGGAAGAGGAGAAACTGAAGACAGTGGGGAAATGGAAGAGAGGTGGGGAGGAGGAAAGAGGGGGGATTATGAGGAGAGAGTGAAGGGGGGAAAAACAGAGGTGGAGAGAGAATGGGAGAGGGAGAGGGGGAGGAGGTGGGTGAGAGAGGGGGTTCAGGGAAGGGAGTGGGGGAGAGGTGGGTGGAGGGAGCAGGGGGAAAGAGTGTGTGTGGGCCTGTGTGTGTGTGTTAGTTTTGTGTGTGTATGTGTATGTGTGTGGGTGATAGTTTTGTGTGTGTGTGTGTGTGTGTGTGTGCACGTTAGTTTTGTGTGTGTGTTAGTTTTGTGTGTGTGTTAGTTTTGTGTGTGTGTGTGTGTGTGTGTGTGTGTGTGTGTGTGTGTGTGTGTGTGTTAGTTGTGTGTGTGTGTTTAGTTTTTTTTTTTTGTGTGTGTGTGTATGTATGTGTGTGTGTATGTATGTTTGTGTGTGTATGTATGTGTGAATAGTAGTGGTGAAATTGTGTGTTATGGTGTATGGGTGTGTATGTGGAGTTTGCGAGTGACACGTTGTCTGCAGTGCTTCTCTACCTGGCCTGACCTGACACACCTGACCTACCAGTTAATGTGTGTGCGTGTGTGTGGAACTATATGTGTGTGGATTTATTGTGTGAAAAGTAGTGGTGAAATTGTGTTATGGTGTATGAGTGGTATGTGAGGTCTGCGAGTAACACGTAGTCTACAGTGCTCCTCTACCTGGCCTGACCTGACACACCTGAGCTACCAGTTAATGTATTCTATGATTCACCTGTCTGCTCGTCCTTTTCTACTAGAAATTACCAATTGCTATTTGTGTGTGTGTGTTGTGTGTGTGTGTGTGTGTGTGTGTGTGTGTGTGTGTGGAACTATATGTGTGTGGATTTATTGTGTGAAAAGTAGTGGTGAAATTGTGTTATGGTGTATGAGTAGTATGTGAGGTCTGCGAGTAACACGTAGTCTACAGTGCTCCTCTACCTGGCCTGACCTGACACACCTGATCTACCAGTTAATGTATTCTATGATTCACCTGTCTGCTCGCCCTTTTCTACTAGAAATTATCAATTGCTATTTGTTGCTGAGTACTTGATATCCTATTCCTTATCTTACTATGAGAGTTGACCGTTCACAAACAGCTTAGCGGTTAGGTAATTGGATCTTACTCCCGACACCCCGAAAACCACGCATAGGTGAATACTTGCGATGCGATGCAGCTTGGCCAGCGTGTAGTATCCTGTAGATTGTCCAACTCGATGTGATGTTCTGGCGTATATCCACTTTCGTTTCTTGTAGATATATAATGTAACCTATTCACTGTATTTCTTTCACTTGTCACATATTTATTTCACTTTATTATCTAGGGTGACACACGTGGCAACGTCGCCTGGAGCACACTAGGCCCACTGACCCCGCCACCAAATATTTATTTCTAGTTCACTTATAAAATTATGGCTCTTCGGACACTTATGTGGTTCAGGGCAACTCGTAAATCACTTCAAGGGTTGTTCACTACCCTGACACACTTGATAACCCCTGCAGTACCCTTGTGTAGCCCTCGAAAACACTTATATTCACGGAGCCCTACAAGTTGCGACTGTGTGTGTGTGTGTGTGTGTGTGCGTGTGTGTGTGTGTATGTGTGTGTGTGTGTGTGTGTGCGTGTGTGTGGAGAGAGGTGGTGTTTAGTTCATCTATTGTGCCGCTCTCTGTACCTCCCGGTATTTCCCTGCTGCTCCCTGTACCTCCCTGCTGCTCATACTGCTCCCTGTACCTCCCTGCTGCTCCCTGCACTACCTGCATATTTCTTGGCTATTGGGATACCCACCCCAGGCTTGTGCAGCGTATGCTTACGCCTGTCTGACACTTACCCACGCTTGAGTGGCACTTTCCTCCCGCTTGCTTTACACTTAATACGCCTGTGTGACACTTTCTACCCTCCCCCCCCGCCTGCGTGGCAGTTTTTCCCACGTCTGTATGACACTTTCCCACGTCTGTATGACACTTTCCCACGTCTGTATGACACTTTCCCACGTCTATACGATACTTTCCCACGCCTGTATGCCACTTTCCCAAGCCTTTTTGACACTCCCATGCTTGTATGACACTTTTTCAAGCCTTTATGACACTTTCCCACTTCTGGATGACACTTTTATCACATCTGCATGACACTTTCCTCACACCTATAAGACACTTTCCAGTTCTCAACTTCTTATCTGTCTCTCCTGGAATTCTGACTTGCATTTATTTTATTTTCTCCCTCTTATTCATCAAGTATCTTATCTTTTTCTCAGATTCGTTCTCTCCTGATTCTTAAGTCCCTCCTCCTTATCTCATCCGTGTACTCCTCCTGAATCCTCTTCTCCATTCAGCTCTTCCTTAATAATCTTATCGCATTTACGCAACCTTGGACGTCTTCTAATTTCCGTATTTTTATACTCCATTATCCAATTTTGGATTGTGTTCGCTCCCCTCTAGGTTCTCTCTGTCTCTCTGTCTGTTTCTCTCTCTCTCTTGTGTTTGTCTTTGTCTCTGTTTCTGTCTTTGTCTCCCTCTTTCTTTCTATCTCTCTCTCTGTTCCTGTATCTATCTCTCTCTTTTCTTTCTCACTGCATCTATTTATTTTACACACACACACACACACACACATACATACACACATTACAAATCCACCTGACGATCAGCTGAGAGAGAGCCAGGAGAGGATTGCCTGTGTCAGACATGTCAGGATTTTGAACCTCGTTGACAGGGGCTGCTTTTTTTTTCCAAATGTAATAACAAAAACAATAATAGCTGTCAAAACTGCACCAAAGTCACTGAGGGTAAAATAAAAGCATTTTCCAAAGTCACCTCCACGCACATCTGGCCTTAAATTATTTTGCAGCTAGTGAATAAAAAATTCACGTTTCTTCCTAAGAGTAACAGTTGTTAACGCAAATTCTTGTTAATGTTAGTTAATGTTTATTAATGTTTATTAACTATGTTACCTGTGGTAATTATGTCAGCCACTCTGTGACGAAATCGTCAACGTTTTAAAGAAAGAAAATTGAATACTCGGGAGACATCAGATGAAGTCAAGATGACTGGAACCTTGACTTAGAACCTAGAGTCTGTCTTAGTAATTATGAACGGTCCACAGTACCGACAAGTTGATGGGTAAAACACCTTTGGTTATTCGTGTCGCAAAAAAGTTTCGTGTGCACTATAGGCTTCTGCCAAATACAGGCGAATATAATACAAGAAACAGTAGAAGTGATTCTCCGGTGACCCGACCCTCAGGCTTAGTTGGAGGCGGTCACTCACTCTCTCAGTGGCTGTAGCAGCTGGATGTGGCGTCACAGATGGGCCCACCAGTGAATGTAGGTCGGTATCACCATGAGATGTGCTTCCATCCTGTGCTCTGGTCACTCCTGGTAACGAGGACCTGTGCTCTGGTCACTCCTGGTAACGAGGACCTGTGCTCTGGTCACTCCTGGTAACGAGGACCTGTGCTCTGGTCACTCCTGGTAACGAGGACCTGTGCTCTGGTCACTCCTGGTAACGAGGAGCTCGGTAAATCATTGTTTATATTTAAAAAATGCTTTCGTAAATGGATTTTTCGTAAACTTTTATTTTATTTTAGTTAATTGCAAAGAGATTGCACGTATATTGACATGTTATTACTTTTTTGTTAATCTCTCTTTAGGTGTATGAACTAAGAGCGTCAGTGTATATGCAAGATACAGTGTATATACAAGACACAGTGTGTATATACAAGAGACAGTGTATATACAAGGCACAGTGTATATACAAGACACAGTGTATATACAAGACACAGTGTATATACAAGACACAGTGTATATACAAGTTACTAGTGGGACCAATGAAACCATGTTCCTCTTAATGTATCTTTTCTTCACTTACATTTAGAGTTATTTTTTACGTGTTGGCCTAAGGGCCCTCGTGCATTCGATAGGCTTTAAACCCCATAAACCAATTTATTATCCATTATAACTTCAAGAGCTCTTGTAAAAACTCCCCGAATCACGGTCAACTACATTATGGATCACATCGGTAATTCAAGCAGAGATAAAAACGTCCTTAACGGCTTCTTCTGCCATAGTCAGTTACAAACCCGCAAATGTTAGCGTGGTAATGATGCTGTGATGACGCTTTATATCCTAAAACAGAGACAACCACACCACCACTTCCCTCTCTTCACTATCAACCAGCTGGAAGAGAATACGAAGCTCTGAAAGGACTCCATGAAAACCTGAGGTATATAACTTGTCTAACACATCCTACATGTCCACCACGGCATCACCTGGCTTCCACTGTGTATATATATATATATATATATATATATATATATATATATATATATATATATATATATATATATATATATTTAACACACATACACTATCCTCCCATTTCCCCAACTCAAAAGACACCCAATATTGAATCAGGAGTGACGTGGAGTAACTCTGAACTCTTTTCACAATCCAATTTGATCCGCTGGGATGAAGGGTTCTCTCCTCCTACAGTGGTTCACAAAGTCGCGTCGCATCACCTACGATATTAGTTAAAGTCCTTTTGACAGCACGCATTGAACCTTTTTTTTCGTCTATCCACTCGGCTAGATCTCTGCTGGTCGTCATATGGGATGAGGAACATGTACTTGAGGACCTCAAAGCATCGTAGATTAGTAAGACACATGTGCAACAGTCAGAAATCTTCACATGAGTCCAGGATGAGGGACTGACCACCTCAAACCTACTTATTCGAAGCCTACTGTGTAGACTAAACTTTTAGGAAGAAAGATTCTTAACTGTCGCTTCTAGGTGGGACGATACAGCAGTAGAAGACTGGGTTACATGTGGGCAGGGCCAACTAATGGAAGAAACTGGTCCTTGCCCATCTTTGACCACGTCTGGTACTGCTGCATTGCTCCATTCCTTCCAGTGGCTTTCACCACTAGACTAACCACTAGCTTTGAAGTAGGAAACTAGTCAAGGTTTCTACAACTCAACTGCTACATCTCTGCTCCGTCTTTATTACCGGACTTATTTATGTGTAAGCGGGTCTTTATGTTTACATCGTATTTTTTTTAGGAATATATTCATTGCATTTCAACCCTTTGTTATTTCTGGTACGTTTAATCATATTTTTACGCTGACTGATGTTCACTGTATACGTGCTTCTGCATGTGTGTGTTTGCGTGCGTGCGAGCGTGTGTGTGTGTGTGTGTGTGCGTGTGTGTGTGTGTGTGTGTGTGTGTGTGTGTGTGTGTGTGTGTGTGTGTGTGTGTGTGTGTAGACACATCAAGTATTGTTGACATAAGTGTGTGAGGACCCCGGGTGGTGTGTGGTGGCACCATCAGCAGACTTACACCAGTCAATAACCTATACTTAGCACATTCGTGCCAATATCACGAACTGAACTCACATTCTGGTGAGAAGTCAAGGCTATCAGGAAGGCAAGAAATTATATCTAAAATAAAAAAGAATGAAGAAGCAAAATAGAATAAAAAAAGAGCAAGAATAAAACAATTCAATTAAGTACTGATGTAGTTGTCTGAGCAGATTAAAAAAAAAAGTGATAGGGCAAGAATTCAGCAGTAATGTGTTGCAGTCCAATTATATACAAGCAACACGTTCGTAACAGCACCTACCTATGTTTCTCTCTCACGTTGCATCACACAGAACTGATCTCATTCTGTGAGCTGGGAGACTCCGGCACGACAGTCAACATGTCTCCGGATGTTAGTTTGTTTAATATCTTTATTATGCACCCCATACCCATCCTGTGTATGCGTTTTTTTTTGTTTTCAAGAAGTCTGTGGAAACAAGACGCCGAAGTTTGACCAAATGAGGTGATCGTATAAACGCCAACTGAAAAAGGATGAAGAGGCAAGGTCGAACTGCTGTAGGAGTTTAGAAGCAGTCATGAACACACGAATACGGTGGTTCGAACAGGCAGAACAGGTGGGGACATATGTAGAAGATAGTCACAGGTAGACAGGGGTAAATAGGTGAAATAGGCGAAGAAGATAATATGCGAGAAGAAACGTAGACTGGCTGTAGTCACAGGACATGTATGTAGTGCTCAAGACTCTTATTATTAGAAATGTTTCTCCTCTACTGACTTTTTCAGTCACTCGTGGCGAAACGTTTCCATAATCAAGGTTTTGATCAGTGCATAGGGGATTTTTAACCTATAACTTGTGAGTATGACCAGAGCAGCTCCACCATAGGCAAAACGATAAAAAAACATGGTCCCTGCTGACCCAGTGTAACATGACCCTGATGACGGGTAGGCTCGTAGAATTATAAGATGAATCTAATGACTACGTTTTGGAAGTTTATGACTGACTGATAGCAGATTTTTGATGAATTGTTTAAGCTGTTATACTGTGATTTTTTATTCATCCTTAAGACATAGTGTATACAATACTTAGGCATCCGCGATGCTATGATTTTTTTTATTTCCTTAACTAAGACATATGTTCAACACTTCTTTATCTAAGACATATGTTCAACACTTCTTTATCTAAGACATATGTTCAACACTTCTTTATCTAAGACATATGTTCAACACTTCTTTATCTAAGACATATGTTCAACACTTCTTTACCTAAGACATATGTTCAACACTTCTTTATCTAAGACATATGTTCAACACTTCTTTATCTAAGACATATGTTCAATACTTCATTATTTAAGACATATGTTCAATACTTCATTATTTAAGACATATGTTCAACATTTCTTTATCTCTATCGTCGGTTGTTTTAAACGAAAGTAATGTTTTTTTCCGACAGTTGAGATACCTCAGTGTTGCAAAAGCGTCTTAATCATCAATTTGTCGGTACTGTACATCGTTGATGACGCGCATGGGCGAGCAGGTGTGGGCGCAGGTGGGTAGGTGTGGGCGCAGGTGGGTAGGTGACACGCCAATATACCTCGAGGAACTTCACCAATATTTCGTACCATCGCCCTCCCGGGTATGCAATTGATAGGAGAGAAAGGAACAGAGGGTGAACAGAGGGAGACGGAGGGGGGGGGGGAGAGAAAGAGAGGGATAAGAGAAGGGGAGAGTGGTGGATGGAGGAATCGAAAAAGAGGAGGAAAAAGAAGAGGGGTGAGTGTGAAGGTGAGGGGAAAACGCTACATCCTGGCTAGGTATGAGGGGAGATAAGAGGGGAGTGTGGAGTCAGAGAGTGCAAAACGGGGTTGGCAAAGGCAGCTTCGGCAAGGGGGACAGGCAAAGGATGTGAACAAGGGTTAGAAAAGGAGCAGCAGCGTAGTGGAGGAAGAAATGGAACTTTAGGGAAATAAAAACGAAGAAAGAAAAGTTGAGAGTAATGGAAGAGCGTTGCAGAGCATTATTTTTATTATTATTATTATTATTATTATTTTGTTATTATTAGTTATTATTGCTATTATTATTATTATTATTATTATTATTATTATTTTCATCATCATCATCATTCTTGCTTTAATACTAAATGGGAAACGTTAAACCCATAGGGGTCAATATGGGGTAAATAAGGTCAATAAGGTTCGATCCCTTGAACCAAGAGCCAAGACGGTTTCTTCAGACAACAACAACAACAAAAATAGTCTGTAAAACACGGGAGCTCATCTCGGCTGCCGAATTTGGAATTAAATTTGATATTAAATTTGATATTAAATTTGATATTAAATTTGGAATTAAATTAAAGGAAGACTTTCAAGTATAATTTTATGTTAATTACCACTGAATATGAGTTAATTAAAACCTCTCTGAAACTGATTAATGTGTTTAGAGCGTTAATCCTATTATCCAATAACTGTTAAGTGGATTAGAAGACCCGAAGGGGGTAGTTGAATATCTCTCTCTCTCTCTCTCTCTCGTTCTCTATTTATGTCTTTTTTTTTACACATAGGGTTTTACAAGGTTAGGGAATTCCTATCTTTATTTACAAGCTAAGAGTTCTCTCTCTCTCTCTCTCTCTCTCTCTCTTCTCTCTCTCTCTCTCTCTCTCTCTATATATATATATATATATATATATATATATATATATATATATATATTATTTATTTTGTCTGCATATCTCCTCGCAGGCGTTATGTCTGCACCTCTGTTCACCCTTCAAAGAGAATACTTGCCTCTGTACTAGTGACCGGCTCTTGATCATAGGAGTGGAAGGTGGACTATCCCTACTTTGGCACTTGTACGAAACCAGGGAATAGCAGCAACACCTAACGGTGGACATACGAAGATCTACATACCATGGCAGACTCTCATTTGCTGTGCTAGGCAGAGTAATTGATTCTAATTCCCACAAGCGCCGTATGATCTTTGTGGGCGTAACATTTTCCCCATGATGATAATAATAATGGTACTAGGTATTGCAGAACTAGTACCCATGGGAAGGGCTGGAACCCATGGGAAGCGAGTCCGAAAACTTAAGTCCAGTGTTCTAATCACTGAACCAGCTGGCTAGCACACTGGTTAGCACGCTGGCTAGCACACTGGCTAATACACTGGTTAGCACATTGGTTAGCATACTGGCCTGTGAGTTTTAGGACTCTCCTACTATGATTTCAAGCCCTTCCCGTTCTGTGATTTGTTTTGCAATTGTGTTATGATTTCAAGAGTCGTGCAGAATATTTTTCTTTCTTTCAACAAAATCGGCCGCATCCCACCGAGACAGGGTGGCCCAAAAAGAAAAACGAAAGTCTCTCTTTTTAACTTTAGTGATGTATACAGGAGAAGGGCTACTAGCCCCTTGCTCCCGGCACGTTAGTCGCCTCTTACGACACGTATGGCTTACGAAAGAAGAATTCTGTTCCACTTCCCCATGGAGATAAGAGGAAATAAACAAGAACAAGAACTAGTAAGAAAGAAGAAAACTCAGAGGGAGTGTATATATATGCTTGTACATGAATGTGTAGTGTGACCTAAGTGTAAGTAGAAGTAGCAAGATGTACCTGAAATCTTGCATGTTTATGAGACAGAAAAAAGACACCAGCAATCCTACCATCATGTAAAACAATTACAGGCTTTCGTTTTACACTCACTTGGCAGGACGGTAGTACCTCCCTGGGTGGTTGCTGTCTACCAACCTACTACCTACAATAATAATTTTAAGAGAATAATTTAAACCGTATTTTGACTAGGATTTTCTTTGAGATCTTGTTGATTTATTCCTCTATTAGAGTTCAAGGAAAACCCAAGCAAGACCAAGACCCATTTCGTGCAGTGGTATCCCATTCTTAAAGAAAATTAAACCCATTCACAAGTCACCAAACCCCTTTCAAGAACCCAGGAAAATGAAAGATCCACTTGGTGCGTTGGCATCCCATTCTTGAAGAAAACTGAACCCATTTACCTCACTAAAGAACCCCATTCGAGAACCCACGAACAACTAAGACTCACCTCGTTCAATGGGATCCCATTCTTGAAAAAAATACATTAAACCCCTTCACACGCCTTTAAATAACCCATTAGACTATTATTAAAACTGATAAAAACATAGCAAGCTGGTTTATAAAGAATACATTACAAAGTTAGATCATTACTTTCGTGTTAAGGTCATTCCACTTGTATAACTGCCGGATATTTACATACATTGGTCGATCAGTATGCGTGGAGGCTAACTACAATTTACTCTGGCAGCCAAACAGAGCTGGGTAATCTGCGTGGAAGCTGTCAGCTTAAACCTGTAAACAGAACGGTGAAAAAATGAACAGAAATGCAGTATAACGTGATTCTTTATTGACTACGTTTCGCCCACACAGATCTGGGTAAAGAGTCCATGAGTATATATAGGGGTGGAGAGTCAGGTGGAGAATGTTGGGTAGGTTGTATTTGAGACGGACCTTTCAAAGTCTGTCTCAAATACTGTGTTCCTTCCGGGAACCCAAAGATTACAGACGGCGTTTGTCGCGTAGGAGACGCACCAGATGCACCGTCCAGAACATTGCTTGGGCAGTATATGCTGCAACATTGCAGAACCCATTCTCCTTCGGAAGCCAGAGACAGGTCATCGCAAGATTAAGATCCGTGCCAGGACCCCGGTCTTGGCCAACATTATACATACATAAATATACCCAGGTAGATCTATTTGTGACTTGATAAAGCCCACTGTGTGGGTGAAACGTAGTCAATAAAGGATCACATTATAATACATCTGTGTTTATTTTTCCATATTGTGGGTATTTCATACCGTTTATCTCCACTGTAAACAGAACACCCACAATACAGATCAATACATACGAAATTATTTGCGTAACTCCTCAGGTTGCCAGAAAATTTAGGTTGTAATTAAACATGCGATACAGGTAGACAATTTAAAACCAGTAAAGGAGACAGATACGCTCGTGATCCAAGAAGATGGAGCGACTTACCCCTTCCTTGGATCAAATCTGATTATCTCCCAGGAGCTGTATCACCCTTGTAAATTTTACTCTTTCCCCCTGAATATAATATAGTGTAATTTGCCCTGTGTTCGATTGTCCTATGCTCGATTTTCCTGTGCTCGAGTGCACTGTGTTCGAGTGCACTGTGTTCGAGTGCACTGTGTTCGATTGTTCTGTGTTCGAGTGCACTGTGATCGATTGCAATGTGTTCGATTGTCCTGTGTTCGACTGCACTGTGTTCAATTGTCCTGTGTTCGACTGCATTGTGTCCGATTGCACTGTGTTCGATTGCCCCATCTTCTATTGTCCTGAATTCTATTGTTCTATAACGGAATACAAAATGAGGTCGTTCGTGCTACAGCAACTGCAAAATTGAAACAAAACAAAATAAATACTTAACAAAACGAGTATTGAAGACCCACGTCACGATTACAACTTGTCTCTTAAAACTTTAATGTTTTGCTAAAACTCATAAAAAATATTTTTCAAGGCAATATTTGTTTACCTCTACCTGTCGAATATTCTCCTACCATAAAATACTAAATTTAATGGGAATGGTGCAATAAGTTTAATATACGTATCATTATATGTACAGGTAATATTACTATACATTTACTGGACACCTGGACTTTTTATTTTTTATTTTGTTGACAATAGCTGTATTTTTTTGCTTTGCCAACCATTACGGGGGTATTTATCAGTATTTGTAGTCGTATAGAATAATGTTGACCCACTTTGCACGTGTGTGTGTACTCACCTATATGTAGTTGTAGGGGTCGAGTCATAGCTCCTGGCCCCGCCTCTTCACTGGCCCCTACTTGCTCCTTGCGCCATGAGCTTTATCATACCTCTTCTTAAAGCTATGTATGGAACCTGCCTCCACTACATCGCTTCCCAAACTATTCCACTTCCCGACCACTCTGTGACTGAAGAAATACTTCCTAACATCCCTGTGATTCATCTGAGTCTTCAACTTCCAACTGTGTCACCTTGTTGCTGTGTCCCATCTCTGGAACATTCTGTCTCTGTCCACCTTGTCAATTCCTCTCAGTATCTTATATGTCGTTATCATGTCCCCCCTATCTCTCCTGTCCTCCAGTGTAGTCAGGTCGATTTCCCTTAACCTCTCCTCGTAGGACATACCCCTTAGCTCCGGGACTAGTCTTGTTAGAACATAAGAAAGGAGGAACACTGCAGCAGGCCTGTTGGCCCATACTAGGCAGGGGACAAGTCACTACCGTCAAATTACCGCCCAATAAGCCTGACCTCAATTGTAGGCAAATTACTAGAGTCAATTATAGCTGATATTATTAGAAGCCATCTAGATAACCATAATTTGATTAATGATACTCAGCATGGATTCACGAGGGGCCGTTCCTGCCTATCTAATTTATTAACCTTCTTTAGTAAAGCTTTTGAGGCTGTCGATCACGATAAAGAATTCGATATTGTCTATTTAGATTTTAGTAAGGCTTTTGATAGAGTACCGCACCAGAGACTGTTAAAGAAAGTGGCAGCTCATGGCATTGGGAGAAAAGTGCTGTCATGGATCGAGTCATGGCTCACCAATAGGAAGCAGTGTGCATAAATGGGGTTAAATCCGAGTGGGGACTTGTAACAAGTGGTGTTCCACAGGGATCAGTCTTAGGCCCGTTGTTGTTTATTATATATCTCAATGACCTTGATGAGGGAATTACTAGTGATATGAGCAAATTCGCCGATGACACGAAGATAGGTAGGATAATTGATTCAAACGTAGATGTCAGGGAACTTCAGGAGGATTTAGACAAACTCAATTCGTGGTCAGAAAAGTGGCAGATGCAGTTCAATGTGGATAAATGCAAGGTTTTGAAGCTCGGGAGTGTTCATAACCCAAGCACTTATAAGTTAAATAATGTAGAACTTAGCCATACAGATTGCGAAAAGGACTTGGGGGTTATGGTAAGCAGCAACCTTAAACCAAGACAGCAGTGCCTAAGTGTACGTAATAAGGCAAACAGATTACTGGAATTTATATCAAGCAGTGTAAGCAACAGAAGTCCAGAGGTTATATTACAGCTTTATACATCGTTAGTAAGGTTTCACCTAGATTACGCAGCTCAGTTCTGGTCTCTATATTATAGAATGGATATTAATTCGTTAGAAAACATTCAGCGTAGAATGACTAAATTAATACATAGCATTAGAAATCTTCCGTATGAAGAAAGATTGAAGACCTTAAAATTACATTCACTTGTAAGACGAAGAATGAGGGGAGACATGATCGAGGTATACAAGTGGAAAATGGGTATTAACAAAGTAGGTCTTCGTCCAAAGGTTGGACAAGTGTTGAAGAATTCGTTTGTATCAAGATCCCAAGATGTTGCTGTGTCAGACAGGATGTAGATGAATGGTGTCTAATTTATAACTTGTCGGTTCTCTGAACCATTCATCTACAGCCTAGTAGGGTTATTGAAGCAAGGACCTTGGGTAGTTTCAAATTTAGGTTGGATAAAATAATGAGTGAGAGGGGTTGGATTTGAGTTAGAATTGCACATGAGTAAATATAATTATCAAAGCTTATTTCTTGAGTAGCATTGAATATATGCAAATATTCTGTTAGTGGGATGGAATGTGAAGGACTTGCCTAGTATGGGCCAACAGGCTTGCTGCAGTGTTCCTCCTTTCTTATGTTCTTATGTTCACATTCCATCCCACTAACAGAATATTTCTTCAACCCAATCTTTAATGCTACCCAAGAAATAAGCTTTGATAATTCTATTTACTCATGTGCAATTCCCACTCAAATCCAACCCCTCTCACTCATGAATTTATCCAACCTAAATTTGAAACTACCCAAGGTCCTTGCTTCAATAACCTACTAGGCAGACTGTTCCACTCATCAACTACCCAATTTCCAAAAAAATCTTCATAATATATCTCAATACACCTTTCATAAAATAGCGTCCAAGCACTTTGCTATATATATTCATGTATTAAATAATTTTATAAACTCTCAACCAGTGTATTAATTGGGTATAGAAAATCTGCACCAATATTCTATTGATTTTTTTACTTTCACATTCACGTATATATATATATATATATATATATATATATATATATATATATATATATATATATATATATATATATATATATATATATATATATATATATTATTTTATTAACACATCGGCCGATTCCCACCAAGGCAGGGTGGCCCGAAAAAGAAAAACTTTCATCATCATTCACTCCATCACTGTCTTGCCAGAGGGGTGCTTTACTCTACAGTTATAAAACTGCAACATTAACACCCCTCCTTCAGAGTGCAGACACTGTACTTCCCATCTCCAGGACTCAAGTCCGACCTGCCGGTTTCCCTGAATCCCTTCATAAATGTTACTTTGCTCACACTCCAACAGCACGTCAAGTATTAAAAACCATTTGTCTCCATTCACTCCTATCAAATACGCTCACACATGCTTGCTGGAAGTCCAAGCCCCTCGCAAACAAAACCTCCTTTACCCCCTCCCTCCAGCCTTTCCTAGGCCGACCCCTACCCCGCCTTCCCTCCACTACAGATTTATAAACTCTCGAAGTCATTCTGTCTCGTTCCATTCTCTCTACATGTCCGAACCACCTCAACAACCCCTCCTCAGCTCTCTGGATATTAGTTTTGGTAATATATATATATATATATATATATATATATATATATATATATATATATATATATATATATATATATATATATATAACATATATATATATATATATATATATATATATATATATATATATATATATATATATAATATAATATATAATATATTATATATATATTTCAAGATACAATACATTGTCAAAATACATTAACAAGCATTTGCAAATGGCCAATTCATTCACTGTTTACATCTTTTTTTACAATGGTTATTAAAAAAGATTCCATTGGTTTTTTTATTTTTTTCTGTTGGGTGTTTACACTTTCCCCACTGATAGTTTACACTTTCCCCACTGATAGTTTACACTTTCCCCACTGATAGTTTACACTTTCCTCACTGATAGTTTACACTTTCCCCACTGATAGTTTACACTTTCCCCACTGATAGTTTACATTTTCCCCACTGATAGTTTACATTTTCCCCACTGATAGTTTACACTTTCCCCACTGATAGTTTACACTTTCCCCCACTGATAGTTTACACTTTCTCCACTGATAGTTTACACTTTCTCCACTGATAGTTTACACTTTCTCCACTGATAGTTTACATTTTCCCCACTGATAGTTTACACTTTCCCCACTGATAGTTCACACTTTCCCCACTGATAGTTTACACTTTCCCCCACTGATAGTTTACACTTTCCCCCACTGATAGTTTACACTTTCCCCCACTGATAGTTTACACTTTCCCCCACTGATGGTTTACACTTTCCCCACTGATAGTTTACACTTTCCCCCACTGATAGTTTACACTTTCCCCCACTGATGGTTTACACTTTCCCCACTGATAGTTTACATTGGGTAACATTAACTTCGACAAAGAAGGTCCCAGAGCTGACTTGCTCGTCAATTACCCGATACTCATTAGCAAAGTCTAAGATGTTGAAAGACCCTTAGAGGTAATCCCTCTCTCTCACTCTTTCTCTCTCTCTCTCTCTCTCTCTCTCTCTCTCTCTCTCTCTCTCTCTCTCTCTCTCTCTCTCTCTCTCTCTCTCTCTCTCTAATTTTGGCTCCAGTGCAGGGGACTCAGTGAGTTTGATACCGTGCAGAAGAGGGAGAGAGAGAAAGTACGAAGTGAGGTGTTAGAGGGAGGGAGGGAGGGGAGAACAAGAAAAGAAAGGAATGAAAGAGAATAGAATGGAAGGAGAGACGGAATTAAATTGCGAAAAGGGAATAAGGAAAGGAGAAGGGAGGGGAGAAAGGGGAAGAAGAGTAAAGGGTAGGAAGGAAAAAGTGAAGAAGGATGAACAGAAGGAAGAATGAGAGAGTGTGGGGTGTAGAATGGAAGGTGAAACGGAATTAAGCAAAGAAAAAGGAATATACAAAAAAGGAAGAGGGGAAAGAAAGAAAAAAAGGAGGAGGAAGGGATAAGAAGCAGGGAGCGAAGAATCAAAGAGATAATTGACGAGAAAGAAAGACAGAAGGAAGATAAAGAAGGAAAGTAAATTTTGTCTCCCTATTATTCCTTTACTCTAATTTTCCTCTTCCTTACGATCGCTCAGACGAGTAAATGTGTTAATTTTTTTTTTATCTAGAGTCATTATTATTATAATAATAATCTATCATAATTTATAATAATTGGCTATAATTACAATTGGCAGTAACTGATTACAACCCTATCTGACGAGTATTGTTATGATGATGGTAAATAACCTCTGTCTGTCTGTCTCTCTCTTTCATCTTCTCGTCTTCTAAACGCTTTCTCCGTCTCTTCTATTTCTTCACGAGTTTCCTTCTCTTCCTTCTCCTTCCTCTCCTCCTCCTCCTTCTCTTGCACTGTGGACGCTGCGTCTCAGCGTCCATTCTTCAAGATGTTGACATAGGAAGCAACGCCAACATGGGAACTGTCCCCTCATAATACTATCACGGACACACACACACACACACACACACAAGGTATGATAAAGCTCATGGAGCAGGGAGAGCAGAGACCCAGTAGCGGACAGCGCAGAGGCGGGGCCAGGAGCTGAGTCTCGACCCCTGCAACCACAATTAGGTGAGTACATACACGAAATAGGACTAACAACACTGGAGGACAGAAGGGTTAGAGGAGATATGATAACGACATACAAAATACTGCGGGAAATCGAAGTGATAGGATGTTCCAGAGAGGGAACACAGAAACAAGGGGACACAACTGGAAGCTGAAGACTCAGATGAGTCAAAGGGATGTTAGGAAGCATTTCTTCAGCCATAGAGTAGTTAGGAAGTGGAATAGTCTAGCGAACGATATAGTGGAGGCGGGAACCATACATAGTTTTAAGACAAGGTATGATAAAGCTCATGGAGCAGGGAGAGCAGAGACCCAGTAGCGGACACCGCAGAGGCGGGGCCAGGAGCTGAGTCTCGACCCCTGCAACAACAATTAGGTGAGTACAATTAGGTGAGTACACACACACACACAGTCGGGAAGTGGAATAGCTTGGGAAGCGATGTAGTGGAGGCAGGTTCCATACATAGCTTTAAGGAGAGGTATGATAAAGCTCATGGAGCAGGGAGCGTGACCCAGTAGCGGCCAGTGAAGAGGCGGGCCCAGGAGCTATGACTCGATCCCTGCAACCACAACTAGGTGAATACACACACAATATAAGATATAGTAGATCACATTATCAGGCCCTAACACTGTCAAGCATGGGGAATGCACCAGAAAGCGGCACTGTAATTAAATGTACAGCTCCCCCACAACACCACAACACCCCACAACACCACCACAACACCACCACAACACCTCACAACATCCCACAACACCCCACAACACCCCACAACACCACAACACCCCACAACACCACCACAACACCACAACACCCCACAACACCACCACAACACCACAACACCCCACAACACCACCACAACACCACCACAACACCACCACAACACCACCACAACACCTCACAACATCCCACAACACCCCACAACACCACAACACCCCACAACACCCCACAACACCACAACACCACCACAACACCACCACAACACCACCACAACACCTCACAACACCCCACAACACCCCACAACACCACCACACACCTCACAACACCCCACAACACCACCACAACACCACCACAACACCACCACAACACCACCCAACACCTCACAACACCACCACAACACCACAACACCACCACAACACCTCACAACACCCCACAACACCCCACAACACCCCACAACACCACCACAACACCACCACAACACCACCACAACACCACCACAACACCTCACAACACCCCACAACACCCCACAACACCACCACAACACCTCACAACACCCCACAACACCACCACAACACCACCACAACACCACCACAACACCACCACAACACCTCACAACACCACCACAACACCACAACACCACCACAACACCTCACAACACCCCACAACACCCCACAACACCCCACAACACCACCACAACACCACCACAAAACCCCCACCCACAACACCCCACAACACCCACAACACCACCACAACACCACCACAACACACACCACAACACCACCACAACACCACCACAACACCACCACAACACCCCACAACACCACCACAACACCACCACAACACCACCACAACACCACACCCACAACACCACCACAACACCACCACAACACCACCACCACAACACCACCACAACACCACCACAACACCCCACAACACCACCACAACACCACCACAACACCACCACAACACCACCACAACACCACCACAACACCACCACAACACCACCACAACACCACCACAACACCCCACAACACCACCACAACACCCCCACAACACCACCACAACACCACCAAAACACCACCACCACACCACACCCCACAACACCCCCACAACACCCCCACAACACACCACACAACAACACCACAACACCCTACAACACCACCACAACACCCCACAACACACACCACAACACCCCACACACCACAACACCCACAACACCACCACAACACCACCACAACCCACCACACACCAACACCACCACAACACCACACAACACCACCACACCACCACAACACCACCACAACACCACCACAACACCCCACAACAACACCACAACACCCCACAACACCACCACAACACCACCACAACACCACCACAACACCACCACAACACCCCACAACACCCCACAACACCACCACAACACCCCACAACCCACCACCACAACACCACCACAACACACCACCACAACACCCCAACACAACACCCACAACACCACCACAACACCACCACAACACCACACAACACCACCACAACACCACCACAACACCACCACAACACCACCACAACACCACCACAACACCCCACAACACCACCACAACACCCCACAACACCACCACAACACCCCACAACACCACCACAACACCCCACAACACCACCACAACACTTCATGTAACAATTCTTCCCAGTGATATACGTATACAATGCGTTCCTCACATCATCCTTACGATATTGTAATAATGTTGGATAATCTTTATAATACTGCTAATTTTGAGACGAAATTAGTAGTCCATCACGTTGTCAGGCATGTGCAAAGGAGATGTAGTTGTTGTATAGCAGGTGTGTAGTGTAGGCAGGTGTAGCACTCACTGTAGCAGGTGTGGCAGGCACTGTAACAGGTGTGGCAGGCACTGTAGCAGGTGTGGCTGGCACTGTAGCAGGTGTGGCAGGCACTGTAGCAGGTGTAGCACTCACTGTAGCAGGTGTGGCAGGCACTGTAGCAGGTGTGGCAGGCACTGTAGCAATTTCCACAAATAGGATTCATATTATTCTATATATTTCCTGAGCATTCTTCCGGTGACGGCAAGTGTTTTATTGATAGTTTGACGGTGAAATTCTATGATTATTATAATTATTATTATTGTTGCTGTTATTATTATTATTACTATTTTTATTATTTTTATTATGATTATTGTTACTTTTATTATTATTATTATTATTATTTGGAATCGCTCAACACGTGTACGTTATTCAGCGCAAGGAGCGGCAAAGACTCGTCCCTGTGTTCGTTAATTGATACAAACGTTGTAGTGTCTGGTCCGTCAGGCCGTTGTTAATCACGACAGCATCGGAAAGATGAGGCTGTCGAGCGAGAGCTTTTTTTTTAGGAGAGGGGGAGGGGGGGAGAGGAGGGAAGGGGGAGAGAGAGAGAGGGAGGGGGGGAGAGGTTCCAGCTTCCATCATACTCAAGACTAAAGCAGAGAAACACACACACACACACACACACACACACACACACACACACACATACATTCATATAATTCACCCTTCGCTCCACTTTGTCATTTCTAATCAACAGATGGAGGGAAGCGACCAGTCGCAGCTTCCAACATCTCCAGCGACAAACTTCGCGCCAACGAATCATCCCAATTAAGTTTTAAATGAAGGTATGAAAGAAAAACGGGAAGAAGTTTGGCTGGGCAATTTCTGGCGAAATCTTGGCTAAAAAAAAGTGTCTGGGAAACGATAATTAGGAGGTCGATAAAGTGATGGAAAATTACCAGGCAGAGAGGGATGGAAGCGAGTGGGGATGGGTGAATGAGGGGAGGATAGAAATGAAGAAGAGATAAGGAGGTAAGTCATTAGATGCGAAAGGAATGATTTTTATTATTATTATCATCCTCATCATCATCATCATCATCATCATCATCATCATCATCATCATTATTATGTGTCACCCTACCACCGAGGTAGGATGACACATATAAAAAAAAAGAATCCCATTCACCATCATTCATTCAATAGCTGAAGTATCCAGACATCACAGTTCAAATAACTCTGTGAATTGCAACATTCTCACCCGTCCTTCAAAGAGCAGGCACTGTACTTCCCACCTCCAGGACTCAAGTCCGGTTACCCAGTTTCCCTGAGTCCCTTCATAAATGTTACCTTGCCCACACACTCCAACAGCACATAAAGCCATAAAACCCACCTGTATCCACTCTGACACAACACGCTCAAATACGCCTGCTGAATGCTCAAGCCTCTAGCAAACAAAACCTCATTTACCACGTTCCCCTCCAATCCTTCCTTGAACATCCTTTACCCCATCCACTTCCTACCTCAGATATAATCCATCCTCTTGGTCATCCTGTTTTGTTGCTTATTCTGAACAGGTGTTGTACCGCAAGCAACAGGTGTTGTACCACAAGCAACAGGTGTTGTACCGCAAGCAACAGGTGTTGTACCGCATGCAACAGGTGTTGTACCGCAAGCAACAGGTGTACCGCAAGCAACAGGTGTTGTACCGCAAGCAACAGGTGTTGTACCGTAAGCAACAGGTGTTGTACTACAAGCAACAGGTGTTGTATTACAAACAACAGGTGTTGTATTACAAGCAACAAGTGTTGTATCACAAGCAACAGGTGCTGTACTACAAGCAACAGGTGTTGTACTGCAAGAAACAGGTGTTGTATCACAAGCAACAGGTGTTGTACCGCAAGCAACAGGTGTTGTACTACAAGCAACAGGTGTTGTACCGCAAGCAACAGGTACAACACCTGTTGCTTGTGGTACAACACCTGTTGCTTGTGGTACACTTGTTGCTTGAGGTTTAACACCTGTTGCTTGTGGTACAACACCTGTTGCTTGCAGTACAAACAACAGGTGTTGTACTACAAGCAACAGGTGTTGTATCACAAGCAACAGGTGTTGTACTACAAGAAAGAGGTGTTGTACTGCAAGAAACAGGTGTTGTACCGCAAGCAACAGGTGTTGTACCGCAAGCAACAGGTGTTGTACTACATGCAACATGTGTTGTATTACAAACAACAGGTGTTGTACTGCAAGAAACAGGTGTTGTATCACAAGCAACAGGTGTTGTACCGCAAGCAACAGGTGTTGTACTACAAGCAACAGGTGTTGTACCGCAAGCAACAGGTACAACACCTGTTGCTTGTGATATACCACCTGTTGCTTGTGGTACAACACCTGTTGCTTGTGGTACAACACCTGTTGCTTGTGGTACAACACCTGTTGCTTGTGGTACAACACCTGTTGCTTGCAGTACAAACAACAGGTGTTGTACTACAAGCAACAGGTGTTGTATCACAAGCAACAGGTGTTTCATACCACAAGCAACAGGTGTCTTAAGCTACCACAGTATCATCCTACATCATCATTCCGCAGTATCATCTTGCATTATCATCGAACTTTATCATCCCGCAGCATCATACTGTAGCATCACCCTACAGTATCATCCCACAGTATCACCCTACAGTATCATCCCACAGTATCATCCCACAGTATCATCCCACAGTATCATCCCACAGTATCACCCTACAGTATCATCCCACAGTATCATCCTACAGTAGCATTCTACACCACAAGTATTGCTGTCGTGGAACTAGAGATTATATTTTAAGCTCTGCTAACAGCTTGACTTTAGAAAACAATTGATGCTGCTGTGTATATACTATCCTCTCGACGTATATACACGGAGAGAAAGTCCTCTCGACGTATATCCACGGAGAGAAAGTCCTCTAGACGTATATCCACGGAGAGAAAGTCCTCTCGACGTATATCCACGGAGAGAAAGTCCTCTCGACGTATATCCACGGAGAGAAAGTCCTCTCGACGTATATCCACGGAGAGAAAGTCCTCTCAACGTATATACACGAAGTGTCGTCTCCATGTATATATCATTTTTTTAAGGCAGTGTTTGAAATATTGTCTTAAAAAGCAGTAAATATTTTTATCAAGAAAATCCTCTGTTAATTCATTGTTGTAATAAATCCATGAAAATAAGTCTAGCCATCATGCTATATATTTTGTTTATATTTAAGAGCACTGAATATATGTAGCCTAGACTAAGACAGGCTACATGTGCAGCATCTGTAGACGTTTCGCCAACCAGTGGATTCATCAATACAACACAGAAGACTGGAGAGGTAGAAAAGGGAGGTAATCAGTCCTTCACCGTAGGAGGTGTTCAGTCCCATGGTCAAGACTGAACACCGGTCAAGGATACTTTATTACCTAACAGAAATGTAGATACAGTGGTACCCTGAGTTTCGAACTTTCTTTGTTCCAGAATGCTGTTCAAGTGCTGTTACCGAACGAATTTGTTCCCATAAGGATTAATGTAAATTTGATTAGTCCATTTCAGACCCCCAAAAATACACTTACAAAACCACTTACAATAATAAACTTACATAATAGGTCGAGTTGGGAGCAGTTCGAAACTCGGGGTTTAGAGAACTGATAGAATGATGAATTAGACACTTGTGCAACACTTTTGCAACACTTGGGTATCTTCATAGTGTTTAGTGAAACGTTTCCACAATAATGAAACCCAAGTGTTGCACAAGTGTTGTACAGGTGTTGTACAAGTGTTGCCCAAGTGTTACACAAGAAGTGTTGCCCAAGTGTTGTACAGGTGTTGTACAAGTGTTGCCCAAGTGTTACACAAGTGTTGCCCAGGTGTTGCATAAGTGTTACACAAGTGTTGCCCAAGTGTTACACAAGTGTTGCCCAAGTATTACACAAGTGTTACACAAGTGTGGCACAAGTGTCTAATTCATCAAACTAACAGAAGGATTTGTATATATTCTGATAAGTATATGTTTCCTTTGTATGTGCACTTTGAGGAAGAGTGCATGTACACGTGGATGGGTGTATATATCTCAGTATATATATATACATTAGAGTTAGCTCCCTGACCCTCATGTTTGGGGTTAACGAATTCTTGATTGATAGTGTACAGGCGACTTGCAGCCTTAATCACCCTCGTGTGTTGATAGACGCGAGGTTTCTCTCAATGCATACACATCAAAAGGTATATATTCTCCACAATATATACCTCAAAGGTGAAGTTGCTTTGCATGACGTGATCACGGCAATGTTTGTGGTTTCGATCCGCTGAAAAATGGAAATTTGTACAAGAGTTTGCCTGTTCTAAATGTCCGAGGCTGGTGCTTGGCAACGCTTCTCATTACCTGCTGGTTCATCCAGCTAACGCACGTGACGATACATACATCACATTTACATATACAAACAGAACTGAAAATCAGGAATACAATCTTTCCCAATATATAACTAATTTTTTTCAGGTATTTGGGGATGACGACCCGTGATGGATATGATAATAATTCGTCAATTTTATTTGTGTATTTTGAATATTAAGAAATATTGTGGGGTAAAAATCTCTAAAATGATTTTGTTTGTCAATGCTCAGCTATGTCAGTATCATAATTACAGCGAAACGATAAACCCATATGGGCCATGTGGTGTTGGCAAATGGGAGGCAATTAGATGTGATCCGAAGAAGGAAAGGGGAGACCCAGTTGAGTGACTCCAGAGTTCATCCCCAGCATCAAGAGTTACACTGGATGTGTCAGGAAGATTATCTTCTGTTATTATACAGAAAATAAACAGTGGGATTTATTACACACTCCCTCCACCGTCCCTCCCTCCTCACACTCCCTCCACCCCACAACCCTCCCTCCCTCCCTCCCCACACTCCCACCAACCCACAACCCTCCCTCCCTCCCCACACTCCCTCCAACCCACAACCCTCCCTCCCTTCCCACACTCCCTCCATCCCACAACCCTCCCTCCTCCCCACACTCCCTCCACCCCACAACCCTCCCTACTACACAACTATGCTCTCTCTCGTTCCTTCTTTAATATCTAGAGTCCTCATGTTATTTAACGTTCCAAAATCTACATATGGAGATTTCTTTAAAATAAACACAGTTAACTTTTCATATGATTCATACCTAGAATGTACCAAGTAATCTTGAAATACTCTGAACTAACAAACACAAGCATATTTAGTCTGGGAGTGTACACGACCAATACAGGATCTATACCGATAGTTGTCACGTTGTATCGCACACACTAACACAAATTATATTCAGTGAATCAGTGTAAAAGCTTTACCCTCCTTTCCCTTCCCTGCCCCCTCTCCCCCACACATAAAAAAAAACACGAAACGAATAAGAAAACATGTCGAAATCATTTTTAAGTCGTCATTATTGCATTCCAGTGAAGCGAGTGACACTTCTCGCTAAGCAATAAGAGTCGACAGGGGATAAAAGTCACAAGAGATATTTTTATGCATATTAGGTAAGAGAAAACTGCACAAGGCTAGAGAGGAAAAAAAGAGATAGTGTCGGAAAATATAATGTTGCTGAATACAATGTCTGCAGCTCAGCGCTCACTTTTGCAAATTTTCCATTACCAGCTTGTCTGCCCTCTGCCAAATTTCCAGGAGTCTTTCCTCTCTGGGGGCTTGAAGGAAGTGCCCAGGAGACTCACACACGAGAGGTAAAAGGATAACATACAAAAATAATTACGTCGTACTTTTTGTATCTAGATATTTTTATGGAAGAAACATCCAGTCCGGTAGTGATCTCAGATTGGATGCTGCTCTAGTGTTCTCAGTTAAGGATTCGCTAACTCTTTCTAGCAACACCTCGTGAACATTCTCCTGTCTCCAACATTGCTAACACAGAAAGATTTCTGGCTGTCATCCAGCTCTGTAGGAGCGTGGAGAGAAATGGAATGAAATACAGACACGATAGAAACAAGAGACATAAAGCAGCGTAATGAGATCCTATACTGACAACGTTTCGCCCAAGCAGTGGGTTTATTATGGAATCACTATATTACCCTGGAAGGATGGTAAGCAGATTGCCTGGGACTACACTTGTGCTGCCACGTTGGCGGACACCTACTTGCCATACTATGAAGCTGTAGGGAGTGGAGTCGCCAGCTACAGGAAGACCCAGAAGACCCACAAATTTGAAGGCCTTTTCCCTCGCTGTAACTTCATCCAGTAGGGTCGGAGACCCTTGGAGCATGGGGCAAGTGTGCTCTAAAGTTCCTCAAAGAGCTGGGTGAAAAACTCATTACAGAAACCAAGGATCAGAGAGAGGCCAGCTTCCTCTTTCAGAGACTCAATGTTGCGATCCAGAGGGGAAATATCAGCAGCATTATGGGCACGCGGCCCACCGGCAACTTATATCTAAAAAACAGGCGTCTTTTATGTCAAATAAGCAGAGTGAAACATTTCTTTCCACAAATCAGTGAAAATTAATCTGAACATGACGAAAAAATACATCATTATAAATCATATTAACTAAATTTAAACTGTTCTATGATACAGTTAATAGAATCTGGTTTAAAATATTTCGTTTTTGAGGTTAGGTTAGGTGAGGTGTGGTTAGGTATAAGTCCAATTTTTAAGGCTTGATACTGGTGATGGGATTTTGGTCCAAGTAATTGGAGCTACCTAGACACTGGGATGAATTACAATAATAAAAATACTAATTGTAATAATTATTATTTATTATAATAACAAATAATAATAATAATAAGAAGAAGAATAAGGAGAAAAAGAAGAAAAAGAAAAGAAGAAGAATAGTAAGAAGCAGAGGAAGAACTGGTGTGACTTGTCTTGGTAAATTCTTCGTGTTCTCCCTCACACTGTCTTGTGTCTCCCTCACACTGTCTTGTGTCTCCCTCACACTGTCTTGTGTCTCCCTCACACTGTCTTGTGTCTCCCTCACACTGTCTTGTGTCTCCCTCACACTGTCTTGTGTCTCCCTCACACTGTCTTGTGTCTCCCTCACACTGTCTTGTGTCTCCCTCACACTGTCTTGTGTCTCCCTCACACTGTCTTGTGTCTCCCTCACACTGTCTTGTGTCTCCCTCACACTGTCTTGTGTCTCCCTCACACTGTCTCGTGTCTCCCTCACACTGTCTCGTGTCTCCCTCACACTGTTTTGTGTCTCCCTCACACTGTCTTGTGTCTCCCTCACACTGTCTTGTGTCTCCATCACACTGTCTTGTGTCTCCCTCACACTGTCTTGTGTCTCCCTCACACTGTCTTGTGTCTCCCTCACACTGTCTCGTGTCTCCCTCACACTGTCTTGTGTCTCCCTCACACTGTATTGTGTCTCCCTCACACTGTCTTGTGTCTCCCTCACACTGTCTCGTGTCTCCCTCACACTGTCTTGTGTCTCCCTCACACTGTATTGTGTCTCCCTCACACTGTCTCGTGTCTCCCTCACACTGTCTCGTATCTCCCTCACACTGTCTTGTGTCTCCCTCACACTGTCTTGTGTCTCCCTCACACTGTCTTGTGTCTCCCTCACACTGTCTTGTGTCTCCCTCACACTGTCTTGTGTCTCCCTCACACTGTCTTGTGTCTCCCTCACACTGTCTTGTGTCTCCCTCACACTGTCTTGTGTCTCCCTCACACTGTCTTGTGTCTCCCTCACACTGTCTTGTGTCTCCCTCACACTGTCTTGTGTCTCCCTCACACTGTCTTGTCTCACAACTTCTGTAAACTTCACAAACTATTTCGTTTATATTGTCCCTTGATCTCCAACCATTTATTAACTCATAAGGCGCTGTATCGCCGCTAAACCCGTGTGGGTCATTCAGTGTTAGAAGCGATGAAATCTTGATACCGGAGAATATATGATAACATTGGAACGCCTAGAATATATGATAAATAGTATAGCGAAGCGAGAATGTATGATATACGAGGTACGAGAGGTTTCAGTGAAATGGAAACCAGTGTTTTTGGGTCTAGAGAGGTCACAGAGGAGCAGGTGTAGGCTTCTCAGGGGGCTTGTCCCTGGGCTTACCAGGAGAGGATTCTGGGTTTGAGGTTCCCTGTGATATCTGAGGCTGCTATGTATGATAATCTATGTAACTGTATTTTTGTATATCTGAATAAACTTACTTACTTAAGGATATATATATATATATGTGTGTGTGTGTGTGTGTGGGTGTGTGTGTGTGTGTGTGTACTCACTTGTTTGTACTTACTAGTTTGTGGTTGCAGGGGTTGATTCACAGCTCTTGGCCCCCGCCTCTTCGCTAGTCGCTACTTGAGCCACTCCATGTTCCATGCGCTTTGTCGTACCGCGCGCGCGCGTGTCTGTGTGTGTACTCACCTAATTGTGGTTGCAGGGGTCGAGACTCAGCTCCTGGCCCCGCCTCTTCGCTGTGTACGTATGTGTGTACGTGTGTGCTCCTGGCCCTACGTCAACCTCAATCCGCTTGCATTATTTAGGAACGTAGCACTCGCGTGCGGGTGTCGAGGAGAGAGAGAGAGAGAGAGAGAGAGAGAGAGAGAGAGAGAGAGAGAGAGAGAGAGAGAGAGAGAGAGAGAGAGAGAGAGAGAGAGAGAGAGAGAGAGAGAGAGAGAGAGAGAGAGAGAGAGAGAGAGAGAGAGAGAGAGAGACAGAGAGAAAGAGAGAGAGAGAATACAGACAGACTTTTCAATATAGTGGCCACATCCCAAATAAAGACGACGGCTTCAAATAAGTCAGTCAGGGTAAGGAAATTGGTTCCAACCCCCAGTGAGATGATGATTCAGTGGAGGCGTGTGAGAGAGAGAGAGAAGAGAGAGAGAGAGAGAGTGAGAGAGAGAGAGAAGCATCAGGTGGCACCTCAGGGGAAGGGGGGGAAGAGGATAATAATGTGATAATCTATTTCTTTAGCCTTAATCTATTTCGCTGGCCTTGTACCCCAACGAAGGAAGGAAGGAAGGGAGGGAGGGAGGGAGGGAGGGAGTGAGGGAGGGAGGGAGATAAGAAGGAAGGAAGAGGGAGAAGAGGGAAGAGAGGAGGATTGGAAGTGGGCGAAAAGATAGGGAAAGTAGTGAGTAAAGGGAATATGTGGAACGAATATATAAAGAATGGGAAGAGTGTGTTTGGAGAGAGAGCGAGGGTGTGAATATTGTGTGATAGAAAGTTTAAAGAGAATGAGCGAGGGTGTGAAAATAATGGAAGAGAAAGTTTAAAGAAAGTGAGTAGAGTGCAAAGATAGTGGGAGAAATTTTTTAAAGTCTTGATAAAGCTCAGTCACGGTCGAAACGTCGAATAGAACAACATCTTGCTCTAGACAACGTTTCTTTACGCTCTGTTGAGAAAGTTTTCTTCAGATCGAAACGTTTGAGAAAGTTTTCTTCAGATCGAAACATTTGAGAAAGTTTTCTTCAGAACAAAACATTTGAGAAAGTTTTCTTCAGATCAAAACATTTGAGAAAGGTTTCTTCAGATCAAAACGTTTTAGAAAGTTTTCTTCCGATCGAAATGTTCGGGAAAGTTTTCTTTAGATCGAAACGTTGCAGTGGTAAGAGCACTGGCTGGATGAATTTCTTATCGCCTTGCCAGGGGTCGAGTTTTTACCTGAAGACGATTTGAAGGGGAAGGGGTCACTGCCTTCATCCTGGGGGTCCTCTCCCCCACTACTCTTCCCCCTCCCGGTTGATAACGTGGTCAACCAGGCTGTTGACACTAGCTGCACACAGTTCAACGTATGCAACACAGCTTTGCTGATCAGCATCTGCACGTTTCATTCTTTGGAAAAGAAAGTTAGATAACGTTTCGACCTGTTGTGAACAATTAGCAACTCACTTCTTCATTTGCTATGCTTCCTCAGTTATCCTTTTTTAGCTATTATCCTACCTCAGTTATCCTAGTTTACCTGTTATCCAACCTCATTAGTTATTCTTCTCTAGCTGTTGTCAAACCCTATCTTATTTTAAGGGAAATCTCTTACTTAAACTGTATTAAACTTACCCCGGATGCCACCCATAACAGTCTTTTAACACCTAGACGTAGAGAGACTTGCGACTTCGTCTCCCTCTGCCTGGATATCGAACCCGGGTCCTTTCGCTTTTGAGCCGGAGGTCACAGGCCTTGAACTTCGTGCATGTTGAAATGTGAGTGCGGCCGCGCAATGCGCCGCCCTTCTAGATGTGGGACTGATAGCGTAAATTGAAGTCTTCTCCGCCACCATCACTACACGAAGCAATTGGCAAAGGTTGAACGCTAAAAAGACGACGTTCGTGAATACGACATACAATCCTCTCGGTTTGTACACAGAGAGAGAGAGAGAGATACACACCTCTGGGTGTATATACACAGAGATTCACACTTCTCAGCGTACATAAACTGAATGACACATACACCTTGAGGTGTATATGCATTATAACAGGCCTGCTGCTGTGTTCCTCCTTTGTTGTGTTCTTATAGTCATAGGAAAATTTTCTCAGTCTGTGTGAATCATGAGTCAGGAACGGGTTGGGTACGAGCCTTCTGGTGGACCAGCCTGGTGGACCATCCTGGTGGACCAGCCTGGTGAACCACTCTGGTTTACCAGGCTGGTGAACCAGAGTGGTTCGCCTGGCTCGTCGACCTCCCACACATCACCTGAGCAGTTTCGTGTACGGATGCAAACACCTGTACACTTTTAAGAAGCAAAACTGCATTTTATTTTTGAGTGAAATGGAAAAACTCTAGATGTGGTAGGCATGCCGGTGCTCGGGCACTGAGTGCCGGTACTCAGATTATTTTAATCATTAATACTGAACATAGGTACGTCAATGGCCGCTCGGTCGCACGTGTATGTCATACCGTGAGGGACGGGGGGGGGGGGAAATACGAACTCATCCCAATAATGAAGGGACAAGGAACTCATGTATTGCCCACGTCAAGTTTACAGGTAGGGATGGAATAACTTCACCAAAAGTTAGTCACTCACTAGTATAAAGTTATAATATGATCGTCTGTTGCCTTAGAACTTAGTACGTCATTATATTGTTAGTTCGTGAACACTAACTAGATTCAAGAGACATGGAAAGCAATTTAGAGAGGAAATTACTTAGCTAAAAACTAGTTATAAGAAATCTAGAAAGCACAAAAAAGCTATTTCAAGAAAAAGATACAATAAAAAAAGTTAGACGATGATTGACTAGAAGAAAGAATTAAAAAAGTCATTGTATCATGGCTGGTCAAAGTACCGTGGTTGGCACCGTACCTTTTGTTCAATCACAACTTAGGACCTGACAGTGTTCCAGGACGGACCATTGTCAAGTCCTCCTAAGTGTGAGTTTTCTGGTAACTAGAAGAAAAAAAGTTAGAAGAAAAACAAATTAGTTAAAGAAAACTAATTAAAGGGGAAAAAAACTCTCTCTCATGAAGAAAGTTAAAAAAAAATATGTGCAACGAGGCGAGAAGGAAGGCGATCTACGTCTCTCTCTCGCACGTCTCTCTCTGGGCGATTTTCCGCTGGTGTCGCTTGCAACTTTCTCTGTCGAGTTGGCAAAACAATTTTTAGTTTTGCAATACCACTTGCTGCAAGTTTTTCCCCCCACACTTTTTTTCCCAATAATTTCGACATTTTTTTTTTTTTTTGCCCCGTCACTGATACCGAGACTCAACACTCCAATAAGTCCTCGACATCATGACTTCCATAGTTCAATATATTTTTTATCCCCAAAGTCATTTGTACTATTTTTTCCCACGACTCGTCACGTTGCAGTATTTTCCTGTAATTTGGGGAAATAAACTTCCCATAATTCTGCAACATTATTTTTGTTGTCCTCGCCATTTTCCAATATTTTCATAGCAGCGATTTTTTCTGTTTTGTGTAACTGCTATTTGCATGTAAACAGGCCGTAGATTTACAACGACGCATAAAATTGCGAAATAATATGTAATTCCGTGTACTGTTCAGTGTGACTGACGTTAGTTGTACGTATATTTGTGCACATTCGGGCTAATCTTCGTTGTTGAAGTATTGCCCACTGACATTTTTTTGTGTGTGCCCAAAATATCATTTCCTGCTCTTCGGATGTTTTCACTTAAATATGGGCGTTTTGGTTATAATACACACACAAATATATGCAAACACACACACAAACACACACACACACACACAAACTGTGTGACTCGACCCTTGCAACCACAACTAGATGAATACACACACACACATAAAGCTCTTTGAGCGGGGAGAGAGTGACTTAGTAGCGACTAGCGAAGAGGCGGGACCAGGAGCTGTGACTCGATCCCTGCAACCACATAAGTGAGTACATATAGGTGACTGCATATATGATTATGCTGACCAATCCCTGATCCAGTTTACAGTGACTCAGAGCATAAATAGTGACATACAGAGGTACACAGAGACACACAGAGGTACACAGAGACACACAGAGGTACACAGAGACACACAGAGGTACACAGAGACACACAGAGGTACACAGAGACACACAGAGGTACACAGAGACACACAGAGGTACACAGAGACACACAGAGGTACACAGAAACACACAGAGGTACACAGAGACACAGAGGAACACAGAGGTACGCCCCCGCTGTTTCGTGACTAAGAAATGTAAATAGCGCCCAGAATAATCTACATTGTATTGAAAACACAGTCGACTAGGACGGAGAAAATGCCTTACTTCTGACTAATGTACTTGACCAACTCCCACGCACACTCTATAGTGCCACTCTGCAGTGACACTCTAGTGCCACTCTGTAGTGACACTCTAACAGCACTCTACAAAAGCATGCGACGCAACTCACCAGATACAGTTACTCTCTTGTTAATAATGGCCTGTCATTTTTAATATATATATATATATATATATATATATATATATATATATATATATATGCAAAAAGATCACAGTAAACAGGTGATATCAAAATATGCAAGAAAACCACTATGAAAAAATAGAAGAATTCCAAGCGCTTTCGTGACTACTCACATTATCAAGGAACTATATAGTTCCTTGATAATGTGAGTATCACGAAAGCTTGGAATTCTTCTATTTTTTCATAGTGGTTTTCTTGCATATATATATATATATATATATATATATATATATACATGCGAAGGACATATGAGAAATATTTAATCTCGCCTCATCCACATGAATCAGAGAGAGAGAGAAATTCCTACATACTTGTATATATTATACTCAACAGTCTTGCTGTTATGTATGTGCCTTTATGTATAATGTATACTCTTAAACGTACAAATTTCTATACATATAAAGTATAGTTATATTAAGCATACACCTATAAATTAATCCTACATAAAGCGTATTACTGAGACCAGACTGTAAAGTGAGGTGAGGCAGGATAACAGCTCTAAGCTCTAGAATACACAGCAGCTTAACTCTTGGTGAACAGTGAGGAAAGACACACCTTTCTGAACAAAAAAAATCATTAGGTTAAACGTTTCGCTCTGTTTAGAGCTTTATCACCTCATGGCTTAAAAAAGCTCTATGCGGAGCGAAACGTGCTCTCAAACAAAGCTTGTCCTGAAATGCGTGTCATTTCTTCAACATTGTCGGGAATACTGATATATCACAAGAGCAGTGCCCTGGTGACGGGAGTATGGAGAGACGCTAGTTGGAACAGCCCCTCAAAAAATATGAGTGGCACTTGGCTCCACCCTTTAATTACTCGCCCTTAAGTCACACCGAGACAAAAATTTAATACGGCTCATACTCTTATTTATTGCCAATGTTTCTCTCGATATAGGTCGTGTAAATCAGTATCAAGTATTTTTAGAACTACGGTATTTGAAGAATTAGATTTCACAGTATTGTAGCGCACTTCTCCAGGGGATTCGTATTAAAATAGATTGCAGTCTATTAGTTACTGAAATACAATGATGAAAGTTCTACATTGTATTCGGTTGTTTGTAAGGACAGAAATATGATACTTCTTGTTTTCAAGTTGTTGGTAGTAAGACAGACTAGTTAAAAGAATTATAACGCAAAGGAGTAAGCAATTTTAGCTTAGAAAGATGATTTGTGTGTGTACTCACCTAGTTGTGGTTGCGAGTCAAAGCTCCTGGCCCCGCCTCTTCACTGGGCGCTACTGGGTCACTCTCCCTGCGCCATGAGCTTTATCATACCTCTGCTTAAAGCTATGTATAGAGCCTGCCTCCACTACATCGCTTCCTAAAGTATTCCACTTCCCGACCACTCTGTGACTGAAGAAATACTTCCTAACATCTCTGTGATTCATCTGAGTCTTCAACTTCCAACTGTGTCCCCTTGTTGTTGTGTCCCATCTCTGGAACATTCTGTCTCTGTCCACTTTGTCAATTCCTCTCAGTATCTTATATGTTATCATGTCCTCCCTATCTCTCCTGTCCTCCAGTGTCGTCAGGTCGATTTCCCTTAACCTCCCCTCGTAGGACATACCCCTTAGCTCCGTGACTAGACTTGTTGCAAACCTTTGCACTTTCTCGAGCTTCTTCACATGTTTGGCTAGGTGTGGGTTCCAAACTGGTGCTGCATACTCCAGTATGGGCCTAACGTACACAGTGTACAGGGTCCTGAACGATTCTTTATTAAGATGTCGGAATGCTGTTCTTAGGTTTGCTAGGCGCCCATATGCTGCAGCAGTTATTTGGTTGATGTGCGCCTCAGGAGATGTTCCTGGTGTTATACTCACCCCAAGATCTTTTTCCTTGATTGAGGTTTGCAGTCTCTGGTCCCCTAGGCTGTACTCCGTCTGCGGTCTTCTTTGCCCTTCCCCAATCTTCATGACTTTGCACTTGGTGGGGTTGAACTCCAGGAGCCAGTTGGTGGACCAGGCTTGCAGCCTGTCCAGATCCCTTTGTAGTTCTGCCTGGTCCTCGTCCGATTGAATTCTTCTCATCAACTTCACATCATCTGCAAACAGGGACACTTCGGAGTCTATTCCTTCTATCATGTCGTTCACAAATACCAGAAACAGCACTGGTCCCAGGACTGACCCCTGTGGAACCCCGCTCGTCACGGGCGCCCACTCTGACACCTCGCCACGTACCATGACTGGCTGCTGTCTTAATGACAGGTATTCCCTGATCCATTGTAGTGCCTTCCCTGTTACCCGTGTGTGTGTTTGTGTTAGTTACCATTTTGTCCTAGGCACATGTCGATTAGGCACTAGGCCTGTTGTATGTATGTGTGAGTGTGTGTAAGGAAACACTTCGAAATGTTTCCGCCCCGTCGGGAATAGAACCCGGGCCCTCCGTGCGTGAAGCGAGTGTGTGTGTGTGTGTGTGTGTACTCACCTAGTTGTGGTTGCAGGGGTCGATTCATAGCTCCTGGCCCCGCAGTGTGTGTGTGTGACGTCCCTGGACGTCAGCAACATGCTGAACGTCACCAGAATTGTACGTTAGAGATGACATCACTGATCGTCACCAGCACTGGACATTCACAGTGACATCGGTTGAGGCTCTTAGCACAGTACAACACTTGTGACATCACCAAACTTAAACACTGAACGTTCACAGTAATTACCCTAACTATCACTAGGAAATAACATCAACACTGGACATCAAAAAAAAAAAAAAAACACAACCCCCAATAAAAAAAAAAATATTTAAAGCCGGAAACCAGCGATCGCATCCGTCCAATTTCAGAGAACCAAAATTAAGTTTATGCATGAATGAGATACATCTATAGCAACACCACCATGTTGGTGGGTTGTGACTGGGTGGTGACTGGGTGGTGACTGGGTGGTGAGGGTGCGTTGAGTGGATAATTAAACCCTCCATATAACGGACTAATACGGGAGAGTCTCCGAGAGTCCGTTAAATCAGAATATTGTTAAAAAAATGCAAAAAGAGCTCCACTGTATACATAATATAGTATTTCAATGTTAATTACAGATTTATGGCGATTAGTTAAAAGTAAAATTTGCAGCGTTTTCTTCTTTTTTATGTTATTTCAGAAGTACGTTATGTCGAAGTCCGCTATATCGAGGATTTGCATAATAACAAAAACATTTTTCAAAATGTATTCTCTAGTGGATTCGAAACCTCCTCCTTTTTTGAATGACTCTTTCAACTTTAAATAATGTCTTGAGAACAGTTATTATCTACGACGTTCATCATTAACTTGTTTCATTCGTGATAAAATACCAGTTGTGACTTCAAGGACGATGTTGTGACTTCAAGGACGATGTTGTGACTTCAAGGACGATGTTGTGACTTCAAGGACGATGTTGTGACTTCAAGGACGATGTTGTGACTTCAAGGACGATGTTGTGACTTCAAGGACGATGTTGTGACTTCAAGGACGATGTTGTGACTTCAAGGACGATGTTGTGACTTCAAGGACGATGTTGTGACTTCAAGGACGATGTTGTGACTTCAAGGACGATGTTGTGACTTCAAGGACGATGTTGTGACTTCAAGGACGATGTTGTGACTTCAAGGACGATTCTGAAGCTCTCAGACAAATAATGTTAAAATTACTGACAATTTATATGATAAAGGAACACGGGAGCAACTACCTCTACACGACTTCTGTTTTTCTACTAATTCTACTACTACTACTGCAATTACTACTAATACCACAACAACTACTACTGCAATTACTACTAATACCACAACAACAACTACTACAACTACTGCAATTACTACTACTACTACTACTACTACTACTACTACTACTACTACTACTACTACCACTATCTCGACTAAGTCATTACGTACCTCTTCCTACACCTCTCGTTAATCCTTCATATACACTATTAGTCCGTGCACTGTTTTTATTGTCTTCATAAAGTTCCTGGTGAGCGAAACGTAGTCGTAATAAACATCTCATTGGTTGCTAGTGTGTTCCTTTACTTTAAAAATTAACTCAAACGATAATAACAGCACAATAGCAACATCTGAATACTGTATTAGTACTGGGGAAAAGGTGTGTAAGAACAGGTGATGAACGAAGGGCGTGGGAGAAGCAAGGACAAGATAAATAAGTGAACAGATAGACCAGTAACTGACAGACAAGGTGGGGGAAAAAAAAAACAAGCGATATCAGACTGCTGATGAACTTTTTGAATCGCATTGAACCCAATGAAAAAGAGGAATCGAACTCTATAGAAGAGCTTAATAAGAGAGCTGGACGTATTTTTTATCATTTTTTCTCGCGACTTGAACAATAACAACAAAAATAAAACCTGGTAGAACATGGGTAATAAAGAGCCTCTTTCCTCGAAGAACACAATCACCATCGTAGTTGTGTTAACCTCGTTACCTCCAACGACACAACATTCATTCATGTCAGATGCAAAGGTCTGAAGCCCTAATTTACCTCAGATTACCAGAAACAAGTCAGACTGTAAATAATAATGATATATTGGTAGCAATTATGCTAACACGCCATGCTATAATGATCCGTATTATTGAATTTATAATAATAATAATTATTATAATAATAATAATAATAATAATAATAATAATAATAATAATAATAATAATAATAATAAATAAATAATACAGTGATTATGTATGAGTGAGGTGAAAGTGTTGAATGATGATGAAAGTATTTTCTTTTTGGGGATTTTCTTTCTTTTTGGGTCACCCTGCCTCGGTGGGAGACGGCCGACTTGTTGAAATATATATATATATATATATATATATATATATATATATATATATATATATATATATATATATATATATATATATATATATATATATATATATATATATATATATATATATATATATCAGATACAGATAAAATTGAAAACAGACAATACTTCCTTTTCCAGTCTCTTGAAAAATATCTAAAGCACCACTTTTCACTGTCATCAGTGACAGCCTGTGACCAGCCTTGAAATTTTTGACCACAGTGGAACTCTTTTTTTTTTTTTTAACTCTGGCAAATATCATTGGATAGCTCTCTCCTGTCGCAGGAAAATGTCCTCTGACAGACCCCCGCCAGAATCGACAGGCAGAGGAAGCCACGTTGAATATTGCGATGCCACAACTATGGCAGTCATCACACGGAAAAATGTGCTGTTGTTGAGACCAGGACTGGAGGAGCTGGTGGGGATGTTGACCCCACCCCTGGATAAATGGCTGTGGTGTTGACCCCACCACTGGACAAGTGGCTGTGGTGTTGACCCCACCCCTGGATAAATGGCTGTGGTGTTGACCCCACCACTGGACAAGTGGCTGTGGTGTTGACCCCACCACTGGACAAGTGGCTGTGGTGTTGACCCCACCACTGGACAAATGGCTGTGGTGTTGACCCCACCACTGGACAAGTGACTGTGGTGTTGATTCCACCACTGGACAAATGGCTGTGGTGTTGACCCCACCACTGGACAAATGGCTGTGGTGTTGACCCCACCACTGGACAAATGGCTGTGGTGTTGACCCAGACCACTGGACAAATAGCTGTGGTGTTGACCCCACCACTGGACAAATAACTGTGGTGTTGACCCCACGACTGAACAAATAACTGTGGTGTTGATCCCACGACTGAACAAATAACTGTGGTATTGATCCCATGACTGAGCAAATAACTGTGGTGTTGATCCCACGACTGAACAACCAACTGTGGTGTTGATCCCACCACTGGACAAACAACTGTGGTGTTGATCCCACCACTGGACAAATAATTGTGGTGTTGATCCCACGACTGGACAAACAACTGTGGTGTTGATCCCACGACTGAACAAACAACTGTGGTGTTGATCCCACGACTGGACAAACAACTGTGGTGTTGATCCCACGACTGAACAAACAACTGTGGTGTTGATCCCACCACTGGACAAACAACTGTGGTGTTGATCCCACGACTGAACAAACAACTGTCGTGTTGATCCCACCACTGGACAAACAACTGTCGTGTTGATCCCACCACTGGACAAACAACTGTGGTGTTGATCCCACCACTGAACAAACAACTGTGGTGTTGATCCCACCACTGGACAAACAACTGTGGTGTTGATCCCACGACTGAACAAACAACTGTGGTGTTGATCCCACGACTGAACAAACAACTGTGGTGTTGATCCCACGACTGGACAAACAACTGTGGTGTTGATCCCACCACTGGACAAACAACTGTGGTGTTGATCCCACCACTGGACAAACAACTGTGGTGTTGATCCCACCACTGGACAAACATCTGTGGTGTTGATCCCACCACTGGACAAACATCTGTGGTGTTGATCCCACGACTGGACAAACAACTGTGGTGTTGATCCCACGACTGGACAAACAACTGTGGTGTTGATCCCACCACTGGACAAACAACTGTGGTGTTGATCCCACCACTGGACAAACAACTGTGGTGTTGATCCCACCACTGGACAAACAACTGTGGTGTTGATCCCACCACTGGACAAACAACTGTGGTGTTGATCCCACGACTGGACAAACAACTGTGGTGTTGATCCCACGACTGGACAAACAACTGTGGTGTTGATCCCACCACTGGACAAACAACTGTGGTGTTGATCCCACCACTGGACAAACAACTGTGGTGTTGATCCCACGACTGGACAAACAACTGTGGTGTTGATCCCACGACTGAACAAACAACTGTGGTGTTGATCCCACCACTGGACAAACAACTGTGGTGTTGATCCCACGACTGAACAAACAACTGTGGTGTTGATCCCACGACTGAACAAACAACTGTGGTGTTGATCCCACGTCAGGTCTAGACTTTAGCTGAGATAGAGCGTGTTAACTGGACAAGGTTAGCGTGTTGAGCGAACTCTAAAAGACCACAGTAGAATGTTGTGCTCATGAAACAGAGTAGAACAATCGTGTGTGTGTGTGTGTGTGTGTGTGTGTGTGTGTGTGTGTGAGAGAGAGAGAGAGAGTAAATCACACTAGTTACAAAAGGAAAATACAAATAAAAACGACAACACCAGAGCGCGGAGAATAGTGGTAAACATATCTGTTTTGTGTCAGGGAACTGAGACTCATCTTTCCATCAGCGGAAGAAACAAGAAAATATTTTGCATTTTCATGGCGCAAGTCAGGTCATGAGTCATCTGGGTCAGTCGTTGCTATGAGTCAATTCATGACTTAGCTGGTCAGTCATGTTTGGATGGGAAGCTTCATTTCCTTGGATGAAGAACCCTTCATAGATTTAGGTCAACTCCTTTGAGAATAAGGCTTAGAGGGGGAAGGGTTCCTCGATGTTGGTGAAAAAGCTCTTTATCCAAGGAACTAGAGCAATCCTTTCCTTTCCCAGATCAAACCTGATTACCTCCCGTCCCCCGATAGTTGTATAACCCCTTCGGCCTTAGCGCTTCCCCGTGATCATTAAAATAAATATCTGTAATGTCAGACAGCTACTGGCTGAGTGATGGTGAATGTGTTTTTCTTTTTTTCCGTCTACTGATTCAAATATTAGCATCTTTTCAACATTCAAAAAACATACCCAGATTTTTTTTTACATAATGACGTTTTTAAATAATGGCGTCTTTTTTTAAATAATGATTTTTTTCGAAATAATTACGTCTTTTTTTAAAAAATGACGCCTTTTTTAAATAATGACGTCATTTTTTAAATGATGGCGTCTTTTTTTAAAAATAATGACTACTTTTTTTAAAAAATGACAACTTTTTTATAAATAATGACGTCTTTTTTTAAATGACCTCTTTTTTTTAAATGACGTCTTTTTTTAAATGACGTCCTTTTTTTAAATAATGACGTCTTTTTTTAAAAATAATGACGTCTTTTTTAAATATGAAGTCTTTTTTTAACTATATCTTCCGTGGCTTCCCACGAGATTTACTGAGACGATTATTATTATTTTTCCTAATATTTGTGCAAAATTTGCATCGAAATTCATTTTTTTATTTACTTTATTTACATGAAGCACTAAACTCGTGGGGGTCATTGAAAGCAAGGAGTGTGGAGGTCCAGACTCCAGTTCACTGACTGAGAACACTCTCTACACTCCACATTTTTTCTTTAAATGCGTAATATGAAAAACTAAGCGTGTGAGTGTTTACAGAGTGTTTAAATCATATTTTTTTTTTTACGTACAGAAATATAAATGGTTTTGAAAAGTATGATCAAATATTGAAGGGAATTTTACATTTTTTGTAAATTTAAAAAAAACACACATATACACACAAGCACACACACACACACACACACACACACACACACATACACACACACACACACACACACACACACACACAAAGAAGGGTCAGAGGAGACATGATAACGACATACAAAATACTGCGGGGAATTGACAAGGTAGATAGTGACAGGTTGTTTCAGAGAGGGAACACAGAAACAAGGGGACACAACTGGAAGCTGAAGACTCAGATGAGTCAAAGGGATGTCAGGAAACATTTCTTCAGCCACAGAGTAGTCAGGAAGTGGAATGGACTAGAGAAAGATATAGTGGAGGCAGGAACCATACATAGTTTTAAGACAAGGTATGATAAAGCTCATGGAGCAGGGAGAGCAGAGACCCAGTAGCAGACAGCGAAGAGGCGGGGCCAGGAGCTGAGTCTCGACCCCTGCAACCACAATTAGGTGAGTACAATTAGGTGAGTACACACACATCAACCAGATAACTGGTGCAGCATATGGGTCGCTTGGCAAACCTGAGAATAGCGTTCCGATACCTTAGTAAGGAATCGTTCAAGACTCTGTACACTGTGTACGTCAGGCCCATACTGGAGTATGCAGCACCAGTTTGGTACCCACACCTGGTCAAGCACGTCAAAAAATTAGAGAAAATGCAAAGGTTTGCAACAAGGCCAGTTCCAGCGCTAAGGGAAATGTCCTACGAAGAAAGGTTAAGGAAAATCGGTCTGACGACACCGGAGGACAGGAGGGTTAGGGGAGACATGATAACGACATATTAAATACTGAGAGGAATTGACAAGGTGGATAGAGACAGGATATTCCAGAGATGGGACACAGAAACAAGGGCTCACAATTGGAAGTTGAAGACTCATACGAGTCAAATGGATGTTAGGAAGTATTTATTTAGTCATAGAGTTGTCAGGAAGTGGAATAGTCTGGCAAGTGATATAGTGGAGGCAGGAACCATGCATAGTTTTAAGACGAGGTATGATAAAGCTCATGGAGCATGGAGAGAGAGGACCTAGTAGCGGTCAGTGAAGAGGCGGGGCCAGGAGCTATGTCTCGACCCCTGCAACCAAAAATAGGCGAGTACAAACACACACACACACACACACACACACGATAAAGCTCATGGAGTAGGGAGAGCGTGTGGACCTAGAAGCGACCATCAAAGAGACGGGGCCAGGAGCGGTGAATTGACCCCTGGAACGACAAATAGGTGAGTACACACACACACACACTTGACGCAAGTCAGGACTTCATTCCCTCACTCCCCTCGTTCACTAATCCTCTGGAATGTTTCACTTTCCCTTCTCCAACTTTACTCCTCGTCCACCCGCGCCCTCTAAACCCTCAACATCACTGATCTTAAAGAAACAAAATACGTGATAAAGAAATAACAGGAAAAAGTTGGTAGATGGATCTATAATTTCCTAACAAATAGAACCCAAAGAGTAATATAATAAAGTCAGGGGCGGCTACAGTAAAAAGCTGTGTTCCACAAGGTAGAGTACTCGCACCCATCCTTATTCTCGTGAGAATCTTCGAGTTATGGATCTCCTCCATTCAACTCTTGTCAGAAATGATGCAAGACACAACTGTCTTATACTTTATGACCAGAAAAATTCCCTTTACCTCCTTTTTAAACTATTTTTCTTCGTTAAATACACGACGATGATTCGCATTTTGTATTTTGTTCAGGTCTTAACTTATATTATTTTTTTTTACAGATTTAGGAATGAAGATTTATTCTTCCTTCTCGGAAAGAACGTTAATGGATGCAATGTTCATCAGGAAGGTGGTAAGATAGTATCTTGCTTGAGGAAGGTGGTAAGGTAGCAGCATCATGCTTGACTAAGGTAGTAAGATAGTATCTTGCTTGTGCAAGGTGGCAAGATAGTAGCATTATGCTTAAAGAAGGTGGCAAGATAGCAGCATCATGCTTGAAGACGGCCCGAAGACTGCATCATCCTTAAGAAAGGTGATAAGACTGCATCATTCTTGAGAAAGGTGGTCTCTTAAGACAGCAGCGGCAGCATGCGAGGCTGTCCCCCGACCAGAGAAGATACCCAAAAAGCGGTCTACTAAGGGTCATTATAGTGCGCCAGCACCGCCTAACGTGAACTTTACTGCCCGACTAAGTAGAATTTGGACACTTATATGGCGCTTACATGTTACGGAAGTGCCTCAGTGCCTATTTGTTGTCATCAAGATGGACAATAAAGTTATCGAAAAAAATCTGAGTTCATTTAGTATATTTGGTCATAACCAGGAGTCCCTTATATAGACCTGGCTTATACGAGTATATACCTGCCTGTGGATGACAAATATATTCCAAGATTGACACTCTGCTAGTATGACATTTACATGAATGTCATGGAAATATATTATTGTTTACAGTTGTTTTGATGTAAATAAGATGCACTCTGCCTAACCTCGCTCTCTCATACAACATGTAATTTGTTTCACTAGCAAACTCTGTGTTCATTTCATACGCTTTAATTTCCGTTTAGCTTCATACACTGTCTTGTGTTTGTCGTGTGTCTGATTTGCATAACTTAATTCAACAGACAACATTAAGAACTGTTCTCTAGGTTTTCTGAGTTTTATTTTTATAATTAATGTTTCATTATAAAGTTTAGAATCTGTATATTGGTGCTTCGTCTGAGAGAATAATTAATCAAGTCTTTCGCAAGTGAATTCCTGACATAACAACATTCCCAATGGCGTCATGAGATCCTAATTTATGTCTCTAGATGACTCGTGCTTTGAAATGCTGCACCTCCTCTGTTTACCTGCCTAGCTTGCTATATATATATATATATATATATATATATATATATATATATATATATATATATATATATATACAAAAACTGTACAAGAAACGAGGCAACTGACTAGAGCCCCGAGAAGCTTCACCTTTAAGGGGCGAAAGTGTGCAGTGAATCTTTACGGTCTTTATGACATACGGGGAAAATTGATGAGGTTGGAGATGGATGGGAGGGGAAGAGGAAGGTATGGGTGGGAGGATAATAGAAGGAGGAGGAGGAAGATGCGGGAGAAGAGTAATGGGTGAAAGTGGTAGGGAGGAAATGGGCGGAAGGCGGAAGAAAGTAAATATGAGAGGGAGTAAATATGGGAGGGAGAGGGTAAAAATGGTTTGGAGAGACATAATGTTGATGATGGCCTGACGAGCCAGGCCAACAACGTTTCGCTCTGTGTAAAGCGTCATCAAGTCATAATAGCCATAATAATAGCCATAATAATAGCCATAAAAATAGCCATAATAATAGCCATAATAATAAAACAACAATAATAATAATAATAATAATAATAATAATAATAATAATAATAATAATAACAATAATAATAACAATAATAATAATAACAATAACAATAATAATACCAATACCAATAACAATAATAATAATAATAATAATAACAACAATAATAATAATAACAATAACAATAATAATAATAATAATAATAATAATAATAATAAATGTAGCAATAATAACTATAACAATGTAAATAACAAAAACATCAACAACAACATAATTAAGGAACATAAACAGCAGTGCAAGTATCGTAAATAATTTCACACATTGGGCCAACATTTGTACCACTGGTCATGAGAACGATAGCTTTCGTATTATTCTATTAATATTAGCACTATTATTTTTGCGTTTTTTTTTTTTTTTGTAAATTTCGGTGTATTTTATTTCGCAAAAAAGTTAAATAACACACGAGAGTACCACTATAAGCAATTACTGATAAATAACGTTTATGTAATTAATTACGGTACTACAAGCAAATGTTATATTTAACGCGGTTACAATCCGTTACGCTGATGTAACGTAATAATATCAATTACATTGTTGGTGTATCTGATTGCATTGGTGTAATTCACTACATTAATGTTAGCAAAGGCTGAACAATTACACAAATGTATTTCGTTACATTCTGATAGCAGTTATTGATAATTGTATTATTTGTGGTGATGAAGTATTAAGTGATTTGTTTATGGATTGAAGATAATAATTTGTCACGTAATTTAGAGAATCACAATTTAGAAAGCCACAATTCAGAAAGTCACGATTTAGAAAACCACAATTAAGAAAGCCGCAATTTAGAAAACCGCAAGGTTAGAAAACAACAATTTAGAAAGAATTTTTTTTTAGAGAACCACAATTTAGAAAGCAACGATTTAGAAACCACTATTTGGAAAATAGCAATTTAGAAAAAAAAACGTAATTTAGAAAACCGCAATTTAGAGAAAAAAAAAAACAATTCAGAAAACCACAATTTGGGCAGCCTCAGTGTTAGACCAGCCTACAGGACAAGATGCAATAGCTGATCGCAAACTTGTTTGCCCTGTGATTGCAAACTTCAGATCCCCTGTGATTACCAACTGCTTGGCCCTGTGATTGCAAAGCCACTTGCTTCCCCATCCCTGTGAGTGCTGGAGCACCATGACTGTAAATCATAAAGCCCCATGAAAACACCATTATCAATGTGACGACTGCATTTCACACACGTACGATGGTTATCCCATGATCATTCTCTGAGCCTTCCACCTCCGCTCTGGTCACACGTTACCACAACACTCACCTGGATACAGAGGCCAATGGCAATATTAACTTTATTCGGTGGAATCACTATGCGGAATTTCCAGCACAACGGAATCAATCATTTTTTTGAGTAAAGACAATTCCGAACGCAAGAGAATCAATTATTTAGACAGTTCCAAACACAACATAATCAGTCATTCGGGTAGTTAAGACGATTCAGAACACAACAGAACCAATAATTTAGATTGTAAAGACACTTCCAAAGACAACAGAATCAATCATTTTGGCCGTAAAGACAATTTTAAATTATCATCCGTAAGTGATATTCGTACGCATGTTATTCTCTTCAGTATAATAATACAACGATCTTTTTAAGAACATAAGAAAGAAGGAACACTGCAGTAGGCCTACTGGCCCATGCGAGGCAAGTCCAAGTCAACCACCGGCTTAAGCCAATGCCCCGACCCATCCAGGTCAGGTTACATTCACTTAAGGAAGGAGCACGGCATCTGACCTAGTAGCACAAGCTAGTCAGAACCAACTCACACCCACCCACACCCACTCATATATTTATCTAGCCTATTTTTAAAACTACACAACGTTTTAGCCTCTATAACTGTACTCGGGAGTTTGTTCCACTCATCGACAACTCTATTACCAAACCAATGCTTTCCTATATCCTTCCTGAATCCGAATTTATCCAACTTAAAGCCATTGCTGCGAGTCCTGTCAATACTAGATATTTTTAGCACGCTATTTACATCCCCTTTATTTATTCCTGTTTTCCATTTATACACCTCAATCATATCCCCCCTAATTCTACGCCTTTCTAGAGAGTGTAGATTCAGGGCCCTCTGTCTATCCTCATAGGCAAGATTTCTGATACATGGGATCAACTTAGTCATCCTCCTTTGTACGTTTTCCAGAGCATATATATCCATTCTGTAATACGGTGACCAAAACACGCAAGTTTTCTGCGTTCTAATTACTGTAGATCCAAATGGTTCTATAATCTTATTTGACTTTATTTTTTCAGATTATTACTCTAATCATGAGGCTTTTTTATTCTAAGCCAGTTTTCAGAGTATAACTACGTTCTTACCGTTGTTCTAATCTGTTGAAGCTGGTTTTCAGAGTACAACTACGTTCTAACATTTGTTCAAATCTGTATAACTAGTTTTTTTTCAGAGTATAACTCTACCTCTCTCATTGTTTTTATTTTTAAGCTAGTTTTCAGACAATAACTAAACCTCTATCGTTTTTTTTTATTCGTTTAAAGTTAGTTTTAAAGAATATAACTACACCCTCTTCCGTTTTAACTCCTTTATGCTAGGTTTTAAAGTTTAACCGTAACCTAACTTACCGTTTCTCAGACTTTGCAGGACTGGTTTCAAAATATAACTATATACTCAACCCACACGTAGGGGACTGAAACTTCGATGACGTTTCGGTCCCATTTGGACCATTAACAAGTTTCTAGTCATACCGAAACTTAGTTATAGGTTTCAGTCTCTTACGTCCGGGTTATTTGCGTATTGTTCCAGTCACGGTATTGTGCATTTTCATTACTTTTAACTATAATTTCACCAGCTTGTCGCAAAAAAAAAAAACTGCTTTCATGTTTTTTTTTCAGCCAAATGACGAGAGTACAGCTTACTATCTAGCACTGTGATAGTGACTACAGTCACAAGACAAAAAAAAACACTAAAACTTACATGTTTGTTGAAGGCGTTTCGTTCCTTGGATCTTGATTACTTCTAATAAATGAGGAGAATGAGATGAGAAAAACATGATAGCGTAGTGGTGGTGGTGGTGGTGGTGGTGGTGGTGGTGGTGGTGGTGGTGGTAGTGGTGGTGGTGGTGGTGGTGGTGGTGGTGGTGGTGGAGGTGGTGGTTTGCCTACCTGGAAGTGGTGCTGTTATTACAAATAAAACTGAGAGCAGTAGTAGTAATAGTAGTATTTGTTGTAGTAGTAGTAGTAGTAGCAGTAGTAGTAGTAGCAGTAGTAGTAGTAGCTGTAGTAGTAGTAGCAGTAGTAGTAATAGTAGTAGTAATAGTAATAGTAGCAGTAGTAGTAATAGTAGTAGTAATAGTAGTATCAGTAGTAATAGTAGTAGTAGTAGCAGTAGTAGTAATAGTAGTAATAATAATAGTAGTAGTAGTAGTCGGTGAGGAGTGTCGGTAGTTGAGAATGGGTTATCTTATTGCTGCGTCACGTGACGTGCATAGACTGGTTATATTCATGGTATACAATGCCGACACTCAGATGAATTGAACACATGTACAGCAGTTGGGTTTCTTTATTGTTGAAAGTTTTTTCGCCTCTTCTGCAGTCTTCTTCAGTCGAATGCAGAGGTGACTAAAAATTGGAGACAGCAGAAACGGTGGAGAGGTAAAAATGATGTGATCAGTCCCCTCAGTCTTGAAGTACTTTCGAAGGGGTAAGTCCCCTCAGTCTTGAAGTACTTTCGAAGGGGTAAGTCCCCTCAGTCTTGAAGTACTTTCGAAGGGGTAAGTCCCCTCAGTCTTGAAGTACTTTCGAAGGGGTAAGTCCCTCAGTCTTGAAGTACTTTCGAAGGGGTAAGTCCCCTCAGTCTTGAAGTACTTTCGAAGGGGTAAGTCCCCTCAGTCTTGAAGTACTTTCGAAGGGGTAAGTCCCCTCAGTCTTGAAGTACTTTCGAAGGGGTAAGTCCCCTCAGTCTTGAAGTACATTCGAAGGGGTAAGTCCCCTCAGTCTTGAAGTACTTTCGAAGGGGTAAGTCCCCTCAGTCTTGAAGTACTTTCGAAGGGGTAAGTCCCCTCAGTCTTGAAGTACTTTCGAAGGGGTAAGTCCCCTCATCCTTGAGAAGTATTCAGCCTCCTAGTCTCGATCAATATTTATAATTCACTATTTCCATCCACTAACGCGCAAGGAGTGAATATTTACACAGGTGTGGGAGGTTTAGGGGGCTGACCGGGCCACTCTTCTATTAGACAGGGTGAACGTAAGCGAAAACCAATATCCCAAATACCCACCTGGCTAATACTCACTCTAGAGGGAAGGCGCAAACTCCATCACCATGAAAAACAATGTTCTTTAACGATTTTTTTATTGTTCAATTTCCCAGGAAGACTTCCCCCTCCCCCCTCGAAAAGATGAGTGCAAGCAAGTAGTGTGTCTGTCGCCCGATTAACACACGGAGGACAGAGTCTCCAAGAACACGTACAATATATATATATATACATATATATATATATATATATATATATATATATATATATATATATATATATATATATATATATATATATATATATATATATATATATATATGTCGTGCCGATTAGGTAAAACTGGTCAATTAGCAAGAACTCATCTAAAATTAAGTCCTTTCTAAAATTTTCTTATACGTTTAAAGATATATTTTTTCATTTATGTTAATGTAAGAATTTATAATTTTGTACCAAGAGAAACTTTGAAAACCTACCTAACCTTATTACAACAAGCCCAATTTAATTTAGCCTAACCCAACTAAATATATTTTAGATACGTTAACATTAATTTAATAATAAACAAACACAATGAAATATATTTTTTCGTTATTTTCAGAATGATTTTGGCGAAATTATTGCATACACAAATTTTCGCATGTCTTATATGGCAAGGTGAGCGTTGCTATTTAAGCCAAAATCGCAAGTTTTACCTAATCGGCACGACATATATATATATATATATATATATATATATATATATATATATATATTTTTTTTTTTTTTTTATTAACACATCGGCCGATTCCCACCAAGGCAGGGTGGCCCGAAAAAGAAAAACTTTCATCATCATTCACTCCATCACTGTCTTGCCAGAAGGGTGCTTTACACTACAGTTATAAAACTGCAACATTAACACCCCTCCTTCAGAGTGCAGACACTGTACTTCCCATCTCCAGAACTCAAGTCCGGCCTGCCGGTTTCCCTGAATCCCTTCATAAATGTTACTTTGCTCACACTCCAACAGCACGTCAAGTATTAAAAACCATATGCCTCCATTCACTCCTATCAAATACGCTCACACATGCTTGCTGGAAGTCCAAGCCCCTCGCACACAAAACTTCCTTTACCCCCTCCCTCCAACCTTTCCTAGGCCGACCCCTACCCCGCCTTCCCTCCACTACAGATTTATACACTCTCGAAGTCACTCTGTCTCGTTCCATTCTCTCTACATGTCCAAACCACCTCAACAACCCCTCCTCAGCTCTCTGGACAATCGTTTTGGTAATCCCGCACCTCCTCCTAATTTCCAAACTCCGAATTCTCTGCATTATATTCACACCACACATTGACCCCAGACATGACATCTCCACTGCCTCCAGCCTTCTCCTCCTTGCAACATTCATCACCCATGCTTCACACCCATATAAGAGCGTTGGTATAACTATACTCTCATACATTCCCTCTTTACTTCCATGGACAAGGTTCTTTGTCTCCACAGACTCCGAAGTGCTCCACTCACCCTTTTCCCCTCATCAATTCTATGATTCACCTCATCCTACATAGACCCATCCGCCGACATGTCCACTCCCAAATATCTGAATACATTCACCTCCTCCATACTCTCTCCCTCCAATCTGATATCCAATCTTTCGTCACCTATTCTTTTTGTTATCCTCATCACCTTACTCTTTCCTATATTCACTTTCAATTTTCTTCTTTTACACACCCTACCAAATTCATCCACCAACCTCTGCAGCTTCTCTTCAGAATCTCCCAAAAGCACAGTGTCATCAGCAAAAAGCAACTGTGACAACTCCCACTTTGTATTTGCTTCTTTATCTTTTAGCCCAACACCTCTTGCCAAGACCCTCGCATTCACTTCTCTTACAACCCCATCTATAAATATATTGAACAACCACGGTGACATCACACATCCTTGTCTAAGGCCCACTTTTACTGGGAAATAGTCCCTTCCCTCCTACACACTCTAACCTGAGCCTCACTATACTCATAAAAACTCTTCACTGCTTTCAGTAACCTTCCTCCTATTCCATACACCTGCAACATCTGCCACATTGCCCCCCTATCTACCCTATCATACGCCTTTTCCAAATCCATAAATGCCACAAAAACATCTTTACCCTTATCCAAATACTGTTCACCTATATGTTTCACTGTAAACACTTGGTCTACACACCCCCTACCTTTCCTAAAGCCCCCTTGTTCATCTGCTATCCTGCTTTCTGTTTTACTCTTAATTCTTTCAATAATAACTCTACCATACACTTTACCAGGTACACTCAACAGACTTATTCCCCTATAATTTTTGCACTCTCTTTGTCCCCTTTGCCTTTATACAAAGGAACAATACACGCTCTCTGCCAATCCCTAGGTACCTTACCCTCTTCCATACATTTATTAAATAATAGCACCAACCACTCCAAAATTATATCCCCACCTGCTTTTAACATTTCTATCTTTATCCCATCAATCCCAGCTGCCTTACCCCTTTCATTCTACCCACTGCCTCACGAACTTCCCCTACACCCACAACTGGCTCTTCCACACTCCTACAAGATGTTATTCCTCCTTGCCCTACACACGAAATCACAGCTTCCCTGTCTTCATCAACATTTAACAAATCCTCAAAATATTCTCTCCATCTTCCCGATACCTCTAACTCTCCATTTAATAACTCTCCTCTCCTATTTTTAACTGTCAAATTCATTTGTTCTCTAGGCTTCCTCAACTTATTAATCTCATTCCAAAACATTTTCTTATTTTCAACAAAATTTGCTGATAACATCTCACCCACTCTCTCATCTGCTCTCTTTTTTACATTGCTTCACCACTCTTTTAACCTCTCTTTTCTCTCCATATACTCTTCCCTCCTTGCATCACTTCTACTTTGTAAAACCTCTCATATGCTTAACTTTTTCTCCCTTACTACTCTCTTTACATCATCATTCCACCAATCGCTCCTCTTCCCTCCCGCACCCACTCGCCTGTAACCACAAACTTCTGCTGAACACTCTAACACTACATTTTTAAATCTACCCCATACATTTTCGACCCCATTGCCTACACTCTCACTAGCCCATCTATCCTCCAATAGTTGTTTATATCTTACCCTAACTGCCTCCTCTTTTAGTTTATAAACCTTCACCTCTCTTTTACTTACTGATTCTATTTTCCTTGTATCCCATCTACCTTTTACTCCCACTGTAGCTATAACTAAAAAGTGATCTGATATATCTGTAGCCCCTCTATAAACATGTACATCCTGAAGTCTACTCAACAGTCTTTTATCTACCAATACATAGTCCAACAAACTACTGTCATTACGCCCTACATCATATCTTGTATACTTATTTATCCTCTTTTTCTTAAAATATGTATTACCTATAACTAAACCCCTTTCTATACAAAGTTCAATCAAAGGGCTCCCATTATCATTTACACCTGGCACCCCAAACTTACCTACTACACCCTCTCTGCATGTTTCTCCCACTTTAGCATTTAGGTCCCCTACCACAATTACTCTCTCATTTGGTTCAAAAGTTCCTATACATTCGCTTAACATCTCCCAAAATCTCTCTCTCTCCTCTACACTCCTCTCTTCTCCAGGTGCATACACGCTTATTATGACCCACTTTTCGCATCCGACCCTTATTTTAATCCACATAATCCTTGAATTTACACATTTATATTCCCTCTTTTCCTTCCATAACTGATCCTTCAACATTATTGCTACCCCTTCCTTAGCTCTAACTCTCTCAGATACTCCTGACTTAATCGATATATATATATATATATATATATATATATATATATATATATATATATATATATATATATATATATATATATATATATATTCTCATGTGAAATTGCAAGTTACTTCGGCAAACAAGGCAGGAATGTTGTTTTTTCCTGGTGCCATGAAAACGGACCAACATAAACACAGGAAATTGGGCAACAATCACTGCAAAAGAACTTTGTGTCTACATTGAAACAAATATTCACTCGGTAAATCTTGCATTTATTAGGTCTGTTCTGTTGTTACTGCACCGTGGCGCCCTTAATGACCACACTGCTGGCAAGGATACATGCTGGTTTATAGCTCTGGAGTAGTGCCTTCGGGGCAACAACCGTTGAATCCGGATTAAATTCTGGGCGAGTGGCGACGTATAAACACGTCTCCTTGTACCTGCTGTTCCTCTACACTGAGGTACGTAGGTACCTGGGTGTTAGTCGACTATTGTAGGTGGCTTCGTGAAGGAAAAATGGTAGTATACGACAGGTAAAGCTGAGTTACAATAGCAGCTTTCAACTTGTAAATTCAATGGTGTAAAATAATAATAATAATAATAACAGCATCAAAAACAATAATAATAATAATAATAATAATAATAATAATAATAATAATAATAATAATAATAATAATAATAATAATAATAATAATAATAACAATAATAATAATAATAATAATAATAATAATAATAATAATAATAATAATAATAATAGTATTAATAATAAAGACAACATTAAGGGCGTATGTTGAAACAGGAAACAGCGAGAGGCCAGGTCATCACAAGACATTTTACTGCGTGATAACTTAATTGTTCCCTGACTGAGGGTGTAGTGTGTCAGGTTTAGGGTGTTGACCGCACCGGTGTGAGACACAACGAACTTTCATGAAAAAAAATCTTTACATGGGGTGCCTTGATGCTAGGTGAAGGGCTCTTGATTTAAATAATTAGAACTAACTTTACTTTCCTTGGTTTTAATCTTATTATCTCTTGTTTCCCATGCTTTGTTTGACCTTTATGATTATGCTACTAAAATAATAATTTTAAAATATGTCTTATATGGTCAGTCAGTCATGATGAAAAAAAAAATTCACAGATCCTAATTAAACCATACCACGGGTGGAGTTAGAACCCGCGATCAGAGAGACTCTCTGACCGCGGGTTCTAACCCCACCCGTGGTATGGTTTGTTTGCACTCGAGTCATTACGGTTTCGTGAGTCAGCTCCTAATTAATTGATTCTCTAATTTCTCTCTAAGATTTTTGGTTAACACCAAAAACATTCTAACACTCGTCGACATTCCCCTACCATCTATTGTTACAAGATCTACGTCGGTAGGTAGAGGAGACAACGAGCTTAATTACACTAACCCCAAAAAAGGCGAAATTGGCTAAGTGTCAGAACGAATCCCCAAGTTGTACATGTGGGAATGTGTTCACTTTACATGGGTAAGGTACGCATCTATCGTAGAAAACAAATGAAACACGATGAAGACAGGCGAGACAGCCCAACTATACTGTATATTACAACAACATTGCGCTCAGAGTTCTTGAGGATAATGTTCTTCATGATAAAGGCTTACAGTGACTGCACGTACCTTAGATACCGAGATGTTTGTATATATAATGATTCAGTGATTTGATATGTCCTGTTACCCTTCTCTCCCAGTCAGTGTACTGGTCAAGTTAAGTAACAGTGGCAGTGACCCTATCTGCAGTCTGTTTTACCATGAACTAACAGTGGCCCCCAACCTTACCACGAAGTTAAGTAGCAATGGCCCCTTCCTGCTGCCTGTCTTCCCACGACTCGAATGCTTGTCATTTCCTTGATTTCACGAGGCGAGTTTAGCAGGCATTACTGATAACTGGTCGTGCTACGGGGCTCTTAGGGGCTCTTCTGTGGTCCAGTTTGGTCTTAAGGGAGACCCATCCAGCCTTTTGACCATACAGAATAGCCACTGCTGAATATTACTGAATTCACAAGGAAGCGCTCATCCCGTAGGGATGTATAAAGGGGAGATCCAGGGAATGGGAGAGTAGCTCCCGTCCCTTGATTGAAGAGTCCTTCACCTGCATCAAGGCATCCGTCCTTGAAGCGAAAAAACACAGTGCTTAAGAAAGTTGGTTAATATACGCATAGCAGACGCTCGGTATTAAAGAATAAAATGGTCACAATACCGCGGTTGAAACTATACACGGATAACCCGCACTTGGGACACTAAAACTTATGACTACGTTTAAGCCCGACTTGGACCTGTCTTGTTAATGGTCCAAGTCGGACCGAAACGTCGTCATGAACTTCAGTCTCCCAAGTGCAGGTTATTTGTGTAATAATAATATCACTAATATATATTAAAACAAACATTAGTAGATATCCGATATTCTTAATTCTCTTTCTCTTCCTCCTCCTCCTCCTCCTCCACCTTTTTCAATTCTCCTTACGTCCTCCTCGTCTTCTACCATCTTTAATTCCTCCCTCCTCCACATTTTCAATTTCCTCACTTCTTTCTCTCCCTAATCTTCATCATCATCTGCCCCTCTTTACTTTTCCTCACTTTCTCCGTCCTTCCTGTGCCTCCTTCCTCTCTTATCCCTCCTCCGATAGTCTTCCTCATCTACTCCCTCAGTTCTCCTAACTTGCCTACCTATTACGTACCTCCTCCTCCTCCACCAGTCTCCCAGTTCCACCTTCAATCTTCCCTCTCTCCTCACTATCCTCCATCATTCTTCTTCCTCCTCCTCCTCCACTACCATCCCCAGGATACAGTAATATATCGCCGCCCTAAGTTCAACAACTAATATTTACTTCATTAATGACTAGGAGAACTTGTGCAAGAATCTGCCACCGGGAGTCTCTGCCTCTCCAGATTTACTATATTGGTTTAAACTCGCCACCACTTCCTCGCAAACTTGCGATCATCTAATTCTGAGGTCCCCAAGGTGTTTAGTTTCTGGAGGAGAGAGAGAGAGACTCAACCTATCTTCATTGGTCTCTGAGAGCCCTAGACTAGGTCTTTTAGGGGCCGAGGATGGGAGAAGTTAGAGGGCTGAGTCAAGGTAGATCAACTTGATCAGAATTTCCCTTCAAGTACATGTAGGAATCCTGCCAGTACAGTTTCAGCGATGGGTATTAATGCCTCACAAACTGATCAAATGTCTGTAATAGGCTGATGGACCCTGTGCAAGAACGCCAAGGCTGGGAAGATTACCTATTCATAGGCTATAAAAGACAAGCCTCAGTACACCGAAGAAGTCAACTATACACACACTGGTTATCTGGTCTTAAAGTCTATTGACAACACGAATGAACATTAAGGCTGCATGTAACCTGTTCACCACCAGTCAAGATATTTTAAGACCTAGAATTTGGATTAAACTCTCAGTATATACACTTGCAGATATAACTCCATTCTTTGTGTATGTCCTGAGTTAATGGGGTCATTGAAGGGTCATTGAAGGGTCATTGAAGGGTCATTGAAGGCTGCACCACAAGACAAGAATACTTTAATTCCTAAAATGTGGATTAATGTAAACTGTCAGGATATATACCTTGAGATAAATACTCATCTTGGTTTATATATCCAGTGCCTATATCCTTCATTCATTCATTCAAGGACTCACAGGTAAGGACTCACTAGGGGCGAGGGGGAAGTGGGGACAGACGAAGAATACCCGGTGAGAGGAAGAGCTGAAGTGGAAGAGAATGAGTCAGGACTAAACCCAACCGTTTTTGGGGAAAACCCCAGACTTTCCTATATCCTGCTGGTTCACAAAGGGATTAAAACTCAGATTATCCTTAAAATGCAGTTGTTAAAAACTTTTATGCAATTCTGGCTATTTTGTAAAAAAAAAAAATAAAAAAAAAAAAATGGCTATGGGAAATGTTTATTTTTTTAATAATATACGCGAGGTCCAATTTAGAAAATGCAGCTGTGGTATGGGAGCTGGACCTTAAAATAACATAATTTGAAACCAGAGAAATTTCAGACGAGCAACAAAACGGTTTCTAAAAATGATAAATTTGATTCAGAATTAACCTATTATTTTGAATGGCGGAGTGTCGACAGAAATGTTGATGCAAAGACATATATTGGTGAACAAGTCGAAGTTCTTTAAAACATTTCACTCGCTTTATTATGTCAGGACTCCGTAAAGTTCTTGAACGAAACCTGTTGTTACTAGAGCCTTGCTCTGGTCTAGGTAGTATATACACAATTAATCCACAATTCAGAGAGGAAACATTTCAAGATGTTTCGGTCCGTCACAACTGACCAATAAACGGCATTGATAATTTTATTCTGCACTAGATATATATATATATATATATATATATATATATATATATATATATATATATATATATATATATATATATATATATATATATACTATATACATCGTGCCTAATAGGTAAAACTGGTCAATTAGCAAGAACTCATCTAAAATTAAGTCCTTTCTAAAATTTTCTCTAATACGTTTGAAGATATATATTTTTCATTTATATTAATGTAAAAAATTATAATTTTGCACCAAAAGAATCTTAGAAAACTTACCTAACCTTATTATAACAAACTCAATTTAATTTAGCCTTATCCAACTAAATATATTTTTGATACGTTTACAATAATTTAATAATAAACAAACACAATGAAATATATTTTTTTTCGTTGGGTTCAGAATGATTTTTGCGAAATTATTGCATACACAAATTTTCGCTTGTCTTATATGGCAAGGTGAGCGTTGCTATTTAAGCCAAAATCGAGAGTTTTACCTAATCGGCATATATATATATATATATATATATATATATATATATATATATATATATATATATATATATATATATATATATATGAGTTATGAGGTTAAACTAAAGGTGCTGAAAGTGACCCTTGGTGACGGCAACAGGGAGAATAAGAGACTGAATACCTTAGACTATGTCATCTGCCACTCTGTTCACTAATAGTGTGGTAGATGACGGAATTAAATCTGAAGAAATAGCACTCAAAAACTAAGAGAATTAAAACAAAATTGTACGTCGAATTTGTGGCAGAAGTTTGTGTAGCTTTGTTTGTCTAACTGTAAATAAGTAACTATAATAGACTAGACTTATGACTATCTTATGCTCGGTTTTGAATTAAAAAAATCACTAGTTGGAAAAACGTCTTCAAGTTTAGACAAACACATGTTGCATATGTGTCAAATTCTTCACCTTGTCAGTATTGTATTCCATTATTGTAATTACAAACAGGTGATTTAAAGAAAAAAAAGTAAACAATTCAACCGTCTGTAACGTAAGTCGTTAAGAAAACTAGTGAGCAATAAGACAGAGTTGTACTCACTGATGACTGACTCCTCTATCTGCCTACGCAGCAAATTATCAACAATACCTGAAAGGAAAAGAAAATATACAACAAATCCCTTGAATTCTTCATTGCAAGGAATAACTTACCGACAGCAAATTGACTTGTAATTTTGAAGAAAAAAATCCTGTAGAAGCAAATCAAATACATTCTCTCAGTTCTATATGTCTCTCAGTTCTATATGCATGTCTTTCAGTTCTATATGTATCTCAGTTCTATATGTCTCTCAGTTCTATATGTCTCTCAGTTCTATATGCATGTCTCTCAGTTCTGTATGCATGTCTCTCAGTTCTATATGCATGTCTCTCAGTTCTATATCCATGTCTCTCAGTTCTATATGTCTCTCAGTTCTATATGCATGTCTTTCAGTTCTATATGTCTCTCAGTTCTATATGCATGTCTCTCAGTTCTACATGCATGTCTCTCAGTTCTACATGCATGTCTCTCAGTTCTATATGCATGTCTCTCAGTTCTATATGTATGTCTCTCAGTTCTATATGTTTCTCAGTTCTATATGCATGTCTCTCAGTTCTATATGCATGTATCTTAGTTCTATATACATGTCTCTCAGTGCTATATGTATGTCTCTCAGTTTTATATGCATGTTTCTCAGTTCTATATGTTTCTCAGTTCTATATGCATGTCTCTCAGTTCTATATGCATGTCTCTCAGTTCTATATGCATGTCTCTCACTTCTATATGTCTCTCACTTCTATATGTCTCTCACTTCTATATGTCTCTCACTTCTATATGTCTCTCACTTCTATATGTCTCTCACTTTTATATGTCTCTCACTTCTATATGTCTCTCAGTGTGTTGATATGCTTAGAGTGTAATTGTATTTGTGTACGGTGTAACAGGGGACGTGCAGACTTAATGACCTTCGTGTAGTCGACAGGCTTTGAACCCCAGAAACTAACCTTCACATTGTTTTCAAATATAACTCGTTAAATAACTGGTTTTAAAAAATTACTCTTCTAAAACTAATTTTCTCAAAAAAAAAAAAAAATAGAATAAAAAAGAGTCCTCATTTTTGTTCGAGTCTTCAGAAAAAGCCCTGGGCTTGAAATAAGTGGGAAGTGAATGCCAACCAGAGCGACATTATTGCATTTGTTAACAGTGAGCCACAAAACAGGGCCAGCCTTAACAAAGTCAAAATTTTTAAGTATCATTAAAACGCGACTAGAGAACAGCTACACACCAAATACTAATATATATAAATATTGTTGAATGATGAAAGTTTCCCACCAAAAAACTAATTTTGCCTATTCGGCACGACATTATATATATATATATATATATATATATATATATATATATATAAAGTGTATCGAGTAGATCATCAAGCCAAAAATCCTAAATTTGTCGATAATTTTCTATTATGCACTGGAGGATATTCTTTTGTTAGTTAAAATTATATATATTAAAAAAAAAAGTTAATTATGAAGGTCGATTACCATGCCCAGCCCTTCTAGGGCAGGGTAGGTGCCAAGGCTGGAGTTTGCTACCATCTGCTTCTCGCAATCCTGCCCTTCCCGTCAGCCTCCTTGGGGCGGGGAAGGTGGCAGACCAGAGAAGCCTAGCATCTATCTACCACCTGCCTCGTGCTGCCTCTGACCAGTTGGTCCCACCGCTGAAGGTTACCCCCTCCCATGGGAGACATAGGTCTCTGATACTCCCACGCCAGGGAGCCGGAGCCGGGTCGCCATCTGGTAAAGACCAGGGCCGGGAGACTTCCCGGTGAATCAACACCTCCTCCTTAATTATGAAGAGACCCGGGCCGGGGCCCATACCGGCAAATCATATAGAATAGAATAGAATTAATTATGAACTAAAATCATAATTAAAGAAATGGTTATAACTAACCATAATTTTTAAAGGGGTGGACCGGTAAGCCAGCGGAAGGCCTCGGTCAGACGACCAAAAGCTCCAATGGCGTGTCATCATCTGACTAAAACCCGCGTCAGGAAACACTTGCCCTGTTTCCTGACGAACCTTACCTAACCTAACCTAACATAAATCATAAAGACTGAAAATAATAATTGAAAAAGTCTCTCCTAATTACCCAAGTAGTTTAAACCCCTTCATCACCAGAAATAAAGATAATTGAAAAGAGGGAACATTGATAAGAGAGAGAGAGAGAGAGAGAAATCGAATCCTTCCATTAACTTACTAAATTATCCTTCTAATATTCATTTACTTTTCGTCTTATTTACCAATTAACTCACTGAGTGACATATTAATTTATTAAATTCTACATATTAATTTACTGGTTAGGACTTCCAATTATAATTATTAACTGATCGACATTAGTTATGCATGTACGTTACACACTATGTTACTCTGCTACACTGACATACCTATGTTACTCTGCTACACTGACATACCTATGTTACTCTGCTACACTGACATACCTATGTTACTCTGCTACACTGACATACCTATGTTACTCTGCTACACTGACATACCTATGTTACTCTGCTACACTGACATACCTATGTTACTCTGCTACACTGACATACCTATATTACTCTGCTACACTGACATACCTATGTTACTCTGCTACACTGACATACCTATATTACTCTGCTACACTGACATACCTATGTTACTCTGCTACACTGACATACCTATGTTACTCTGCTACACTGACATACCTATGTTACTCTGCTACACTGACATACCTATGTTACTCTGCTACACTGACATACCTATATTACTCTGCTACACTGACATACCTATGTTACTCTGCTACACTGACATACCTATATTACTCTGCTACACTGACATACCTATGTTACTCTGCTACACTGACATACCTATGTTACTCTGCTACACTGACATACCTATGTTACTCTGCTACACTGACATACCTATGTTACTCTGCTACACTGACATACCTATGTTACTCTGCTACACTGACATACCTATGTTACTCTGCTACACTGACATACCTATGCAATAATTACGGTCTGGTTCACGTACCTGCCTCTCTAACTCCACTTAGCATTTAGAAGCTAACAACAGCTCTACACTCTTGTTAACAATGCAGGGGCAACAATACGACATAAATCAAGGCAACAAGGTTAAAAAAAAGACGCAAAGTAAATCAAAGAAACAAAGACAGAAGTGACAAAGACACTACTGAACCGAACGACCCGGAAACAACTGACTGCAAACGACCAGTCTTCACAATTAACAACACGTCATAAATCCTCCCAACTTTTACACCCTATATTGTTATCCAGATATACAAGGTAAGTCCTAATGGAAGAAATATTATATCGTGGAATCCATATATATATATATATATATATATATATATATATATATATATATATATATATATATATATATATATATATATGTCGTGCCAAATACGTAAAACTTGCGATTTGGGCTTAAATAGCAACGCACTTCTTGCCGAATAAGGCAAACGAAAATTTGTGTATGCAATAATTTCGCAAAAATCATCCTGAACCTAACGAAAAAAAATATATATTTCATAGTGTTTTTTTTTTTTTTTTTTTGAGGTGTTGTAAAAGAGAAATCGTAAATAAGCGCATCCTTCATCTTAAGTTTCAAAGAAAAATCTTAAAGAAAACACTTTTTTCTTCGATTTCAAATAAAACTCCCAAGAAACTGCACTCTTTATCTTACGCTTCAGAGACAAATCCCAAAGAAAACACACTTGTTTCTTAGATCTCAGAGAAAAATTCTATGAAAATAAACGCTTGATTTTTTATTTCAAAGAAATATCCTATGGAAAATCACGCTATATCTTACGCATCAACGAAAATCCTATTCAAAAGATAATCCCATAGTGCACTCTATTTAGAGTGACCTTAACACATCACGAAAATCCTATTGAAGAGGGCACTGTATTTTCTAGGTCAAAAACATGTCAAGAAAATCCTGTTGAAGATTCCCCTGGGTCATAAACATATCAAGAAAATCCTGCTGAATATTCCACTGGGTCACAAATATATCAAGAAAATCCTGCTGAATATTCCACTGGGTCACAAACATATCAAGAAAATCCTGCTGAATATTCCACTGGGTCACAAACATATCAAGAAAATCCTGCTGAATATTCCACTGGGTCACAAACATATCAAGAAAATCCTGCTGAAGAGGGCACTGTATTCTCTGGGTCACAAACATATCAAGAAAATAGGCGAGGGGTGGAAAGCAGTCCTCGTTACTGCCTTATATTGCCAGAGCGCAGGTGATTACCAGGAATGGGAGTGGGAATGGGAATGGGAATGGGAATGAAGGAATATAAATGAAAGGGTTCAGAGTAGGTGTTTGTTGGCAATATTTCTTCGTAAAGTGGTGAATGGAAAGCACTGAAGAGAGAGAGAGAGAGAGAGAGAGAGAGAGAGAGAGAGAGAGAGAGAGAGAGGAGAGAGAGAGAGAGAGAGAGAGAGAGAGAGAGAGAGAGAGAGAGAGAGAGAGAGAGAGAGAGAGAGAGAGAGAGAGAGAGAGAGAGAGAGAGAAAATAGATTTTTAAGATTAATAGTAAGCTGATTTTTTGGAATTCTAGATAAAACTTTTTTTCGCCATTGTACAGATGTGGGATTGTTTTAGGTAGCAGTGACAATGGTTTTTCACTGTTAATAATAATAATAATAATATTATTATTATTATTATTATTATTATTATTATTATTATTATTATTATTATTATTATTATTATTACTCTTGTTTTTGTTATTTTATTTTTATTAATTTATTATTATTATTGAAGTCATTATAAGTATACTATGTGAAGCAGGGACTGACTACTGTATTTTTATTGTATTTCAATTGTTAATGGGTCTTCGGCAGATGAAGTGACATGTACAGGATAAAAAAATATATACAATTTAGCCGATCGTTCTATTATAAGCTGTGAAGACTCAGCTAATACAGCTGAAGCTTGTATTATTTACCATGGAGCATCACCCAGTGTAGACGATGTATCATACACTATGAAGGCAGAGGTAATACAACTGATGGTTGTATCATACACTATGAAGGCAGAGGTAATACAACTTATGGTTGTATCATACACTATATATACAGAGCTAATACAACTACTGGCTGTATCATACATTATGAATACAGAGCTAATATAACTGATGGCTGTATCATACACTATGAAGACTGAGCTAATACAACTGATGGATGTATCATACAATAACTGGAAGACGGAAGCCAGTCTTCATAGCGAGCATTGTAGAATTCAGCTCTTGTTGATTAAGAAAAGATTCTGAAATTCAGTACATCTTTCTCATCTTCAAAAGAAATATCACTGAAGGTGGACCTCAAGCAGTGACACAAGGTGGACCTCAAGCAGTGACACAATATAAGCCTCAAGCAGTGACACAAGGTGGACCTCAAGCAGTGATACAAGGTAAACCTCAAGCAGTGACACAAGGTAAACCTCAAGCAGTGACACAAGGTAAACCTCAAGCAGTGACACAAGGTAAACCTCAAGCAGTGACACAAGGTAAACCTCAAGCAGTGACACAAGGTAAACCTCAAGCAGTGACACAAGGTGGACCTCAAGCAGTGACACAAGGTGGACCTCAAGCAGTGACACAAGGTGGACCTCAAGCAGTGACACAAGGTGGACCTCAAGCAGTGACACAAGGTAAACCTCAAGCAGTGATACAGGGTAAACCTCAAGCAGTGACACAAGGTAAACCTCAAGCAGTGACATAAGGTAAACCTCAAAGGCCGCTGCTATACATTGCGCTTTTTCTATTTTTTTTTCATTATTTACGACAAGTTAAAATTTTCCACTTACTGGCTTCGTGTTATTATCTTTACATTAAAGTGCCACGAAAACTGATGAATAATAAGTGAAAAAAAAAATCAATTGGCCAAGAAAAAAAAGAACGCATATAAAAGAGATTCGTTTATTTCGACATTTGATGAAGAGGGTATCTGGTTGAGGGCGAAATATGCAGCTCAACTTTATCGGTGTATCTAGTATCTTTTACACGGATATTATACACGAAATTCACCCAAAGTTGGCATTGATTTCGACGTAATCTGATTTGTACACATGAATTGTGTTCAATAACAATGTTTCATAAATCTCTGCGTGCTTTCAGTAGTTTTGATTTGTACAAAATTGAATTTGATTTGTATAAATTGTGCTTGATATTGCAGGAGTGAAGATGGCAACAATGCCACGAGATCTTCATCTTTGCAGTACAGCAGCAATATATTTTTTGTATGTTTTCCAATTAATGATTAATTCTCACGATAGCAACATAGTGTGAAAATTTTCACATACATATCGAAAATCCCATATTTAAAAAAAAAAAATCACCATCTCAGATTCTAAAGTCCCTAAGGTTGAAATTCTGGCTTAAATCCCCTTCCCCCAGATTGAAATCCTGGCTTAAGCCCTACCCTGATTGAAATCCTGACTCCGCCATATCATCGCTGGTATTCCAACAAGCGAAATGGCCCATAACATTACGTGGTTGAGTGTAAAACTGTAAGTGTCAGGGCTTGTCAGTACATTAGAAGAATTACTCGAAAGAGGGAACGCGATGTTTATCCTGCATACACTGTCAACTTCTTGTCTCCCAGACGGGAAGATGCGCTCTTGCGGCTTCTCGCCCGGGAGATCGCAGCGATACTGGTGTCGCATCTCGCCCACGACAATTGGATCGTATTTTACACTTTCGAAAAGTGATCGGCGGATAAGTGACGTGGAGGAGGAGGAGGAGGAGGAGGAGGTTCAACTAATGTAAACTCTGCCGCCTGATCCCAGTTGCTTATCAGAGAATGGCTACTGTCATGCACTCTGTGTCATGATTTTGTGTAAGCATAGTTGGTGTGGATAAATGGTTCAGAGAACCGACCAGTTGATGAAGTAGACGCATGTGCAACACATGGGTATCTTTTTTTGTGTGTGGAAACGTTTCGCCACACAGTGGCTTCGTCAGTCCAGTACAAAGAAGAATAGCGAAGATCAGACGGAGTTTAAGGTAATCAGTCCCTGAGTCTGGAGTGGATGTCATCAGTCCGTTAAGACTGATGAAGTGATTACAATTTGTTGTATACCAGTACAGTTATCATACATGAGGACTCACGAAATCGTAATTATACGATTCCGAACAAACCACGGAACGGGTGGGGATTGAACCGATGGCCTGGATTTTTATGACTCACTCGCCATGGATTCAAACTCTACCCGTTTAGTGATGTGATCATGCATGAAGCTCTGTTTATAGTGAATCACACGGAGGTGAACAAAGCATGAACAATATCTGGGAGATTTTTTTTTTTTTAAGACGTGTAGTCAACTAGAGACTTTTTTTTTAATCCAGTACGAAATTTATATGCTGTAGATAATGCAGAGATAATTTTTCAGTTGCAGAGTCTCTCAAATGCGAAGAAACTTAAGCAGATGATTGGCGAAACGTCTTCATGAATAAAGATACCCAGGTGTTGTGTGAATCAATGTTATTGTGTTATTCATCAACTTGTCGATATTATATAACAATTATGTTGTGATCCACACAATGAGGGACCCTGAAGCTTCAACTGTTACGGGAGCCCTGTCACAACCCCTTCTCATACAGTAGACCCAAAACTTTTAAGCAATTGGACTAAAGTTGCTTCTGGGGCCCCTTTCGGGATTAGTAGATGCGCCCCTGGATCCACATAATATTGTAGTTCCACCTACACGGGAATCGAACCGTAGGCTATGCGAGTGCTAGACCTGAACTCTAACCACTGTACTATGATAGTTACAGTAGAAGAGAGCAACCCATCCCCCCCATCCCTATTAAGTAATGTTAACAGTACTGAATTCATAGATATAAAACTAGTATCTTACCTCACCTCATTTCAAAGCCCGGAGTCGATGTGATCAGTCTCTCACAAACTTCTGCCCCCTCCCAGGTTTCTCCCTCTCGCGTAGATCAGGGCCATTGCTCTGTTGCTCTCTCTATAGGAGGAAAGCAACAGCCTCACTAACTACCATCCCTCAAGATAGGACCCACAATAGCCTACCAAACTCCCGTAAATATACGGTAAAGGGGGCCCATCAGCTGTAAGAAAACTTGTCCACCATCTTTACGTGCCCAGGATTGAATACGGACCCTTTGGTTGTGAGTTGAAAACTCTACTTCTGAGCCAGACATTCTGAAACGTTGATTCTCCTTCCTAATTTACTCAAACCTTCCTTAGAGTAAAGCTGGGATGCTGGTGAAGGACTCTTGATCCAAGGTATGGGAACTTCCATCCCCTTCCTCTGATTAGAACCTAATTACCTTCCACTGAGAATGAAAATAGGCACTTTTTTCGGAAATCTTATATTTTAAATTTTGCTTATGTAAAACGAGACGCAACTTTTTTCAAAGAGGCGAGAGACCTTTGACTTCTCCTCATGTCTTTCTTGTCACAACTACAAAGAAAACATAACTGTCTTCCATCCGTCTGTTCCGGCAAAATGTCTTTTGTCACCTGTGATTATTTTTTTTTGTGCTGAACGCGGCCTAAATTAGGGCTAAAATTCTTTTCAGGCTGTCAAGTTATTTCAGAGTCACGGGACAAACAGAAGCATCACTCAGTGCGGTCTTTGATCACTTGTGTGTTTACCTACCTGGAGTATACCTGGAGCGTGTTCCGGAGGTCAACGCCCCTCGCGGTCCAGTCCCTGACCAGGCCTCCCGGTGGATCAGGGCCTGATCAACCAGGCTGTTACTGCTTCCCGCACGTAGTCCGGCTGATCGGGAACCGTGAGAGATCATATCTGACAGACAGGAGTATCACTCACTATGGTCTCCCGTATAGCATGAGAGTGACACATCAGCCTTAACAGAGAGGAAACAGGATATGGCATCATTCACTTTCGTCTTTTCTTTCTTCAGTTCAAATTCAGTATTCACCAGTGACTATCTAGAGATTTCTTTTCCACTCCCCTTCACCGGAAGTTCCATCAAAGTTATTTCCTTACTGATAACAAACTCTCCTATTTGCATCTGTCTCTTTGATCAAGGTATTAAACAAGGACTGAGGCCTCATAATACCTCTCTTCCAGTATTCACGAGGCACTGCCATGCTCATTAGCATTTGATGAAAGGTCTGGGAAATGCACCCATTACCAGACAATGAATGGAATGAAAATATTAATTGAGAAGTTTAAGTTGTCCAGAGGCACTAGGAAGGAGTGAACAGGCTGCCGAGAATGAATGATTAGCAAGGTTAATAAAGCAAAACACACGTGCAACACACGGCTATCTTTATTGGCCATGTGCCTTATTCATCAACTAGTACCGTCGATTATTAGATGCCAGTGAGCAACATTCTAGAGAGGCGTAGCATAACTCATACACTGCTTGCAACATTCGTGGAAAGAACGAGGCCCTTCAGTGTCTACGATACACAACGCAGATACCTCTGACCTCAAGGGGCACGTAATTCTGTGGCTACAGCAGCTGCTCTCTGTCGACTATAATGCAGAAGGAAACACAGCTGCACAACAGCTGGATTTTTTACGCTAGTTCATTACGAATTCTCGGCACGTTGATAGGTTACTTCTGTATAATGACCAACACGTCCGCGCTCGTTGCGGATACAACAGATCAAATGTTCAAAATACATGGTGATACCTTGGCCGGGTACACCTAGAGTATGTACGTAAGGCACACGGTACGGGTTATAGCATTTCTTTATGAAGACGTTTCGCCCACCAGGGACTTTATTAGTTCGTTGATTAAGCCCCTGGTGGGCGAAACGACTTCACAATAAAATGCCGTAATCTGCGTAGTGTGTCTTATTTATACGTCCGTCACTCATGTCTATATGAGGGGAGGGAGAGAGAGACAGAGACAGAGACAGACAGAGAGAGTCAGAGAGAGAGACAGTCAGAGAGAGAGAGACAGAGAGAGACAGAGAGAGAGAGACAGAGAGAGAGAGAGAGAGAGAGAGAGACAGACAGAGAGAGACAGAGACAGAGAGAGAGAGAGGAGAGAGAGAGAGAGAGAGAGAGAGAGAGAGAGAGAGAGAGAGAGAGAGAGAGAGAGAGAGAGAGAGAGAGAGAGAGACAGAGACAGAGACAGAGAGAGAGAGAGAGAGAGAGAGAGAGAAAGATCAATACATTATGCAAATCAGTGGTTACAGGGAGCATCATATACAGGACCTCCCACCACATCACTTGCTCCTCGCTGTCTTGTAATATAGTAACCTCATAGCATTATTAACTTGACATAGCATACTACCGGAATATACTCATGAATAGTAGCAATGAATGGTATAAACCTTGGTAATAGATACCGACAAATCGGTTTAGGAAGACACGTGAGCAAACACTAGGACACGTATGTTACACTTTGACAATGAGACGAACATATTCGGAAAATTTTGTTTGTCTCTCTTCAAAATATTTAAGAAAAATTTTGAAAATTTCAAAAAATAATTAGTAACTAAACTTCACAAAAGAAATAAAGCTAAAGTTCCCTTATTTTTTTATTTTTTTTTACAAAATTCTAACAAAAGACATCTCTGAGACTAGGAAAAAATACTTGATGATCGTAACTTAAAAAAGTATTTGCCTCAGGGGATGTATATACCGAGAGATGTGTATATTTAAGTGTATATTAGCTGAGAGTTTTCTTAAATCTATGTATGGGAGCGGTTAAAGTATCCTTAATGATCATCGCGTAGCCGGTAGGCTTTAAACCTAAGTAACCACAACCATATAATACAAATTATTTGAGCTTATACAATATTCTTCATGGAAAACATTTAAAATTGCACTAGAAAATAGTAACCAAAGTATTAAAAATTAACGAGCAACATGTATAGATTAGATCTCGACAAAAAATTATTTGTAAAAAAAAAAAACATTGAAAATTCTGTTTGTAATTATAAAAATAAACATGAGAATATTTACCATTAGTGCTTTATAAAAACATTTCGAAAATATATGCCAAACTTTCAAAATATAAAAAAACGTTATAGATAAACAAGAAAATAAATGATGAAGAAAAAGTTGCCATTGGTGTCACGAGGAAGCAGAACGGCAGACCTCACCGTCCAGTGTCTGCTGTAAACGACCTAGCAGACAGTGGTGTTTTATACGTCAGGAAACATTAAGACAGTCTGCTCACACAGGCCATTCTCAGGTGATGACCCGATAACAGGGTAAGCTGCCACTGGTCTTCCCCAGCTAGGTTTTACACTCGGTTAAAACAAAATAATCTTCACCTAGTAACGTCTTAAAATCACTTATTTAGGAGATTGCCTATTATGTACCGTAGACGATTTCGTAAAGTTGGTGCAAATAACTTAATCAATGAAGGACACGAGTAGACTAAAGGAAAACATGTCAAACAAGTGGCTAGTGGAATTTATCCCCGACACGCAAGGTATAAAAGTTAGTGATGGTGAGAGAAGAGGTATGACAAGACTTACGTGTTGAGAGGGACCACACGAGACACAGGTGAGGTTGAATATCACATGAAGCGTCTCACCCGAGGCTCGTATGTATCTCAAGTGTAGAATACACCGACAAGTATGTAAATAATACACAAGATCCCGTTTATGTCGTTTTATGAAGACGTTTCGTCCACCAGGGACACGATCAGTTTCACTCAAGACTTATATCAAACACGTCACATAAACCACTTCGCGCACATCAACCACGTCACATCAGCTGCGTGGGTGAGGTTTAACAGAGCCTTGGATGTGCTCAACTCGGCATTGTTCCCTTTTTTTTCTGGGCTTTCTCTCTTTTTTAGGCCATAGCTTAATGTTTCACGATTTAGGGAACTGGATCAACCCTTCTCTTATTTGGATTATACCTGACTCAGAAAGGAACTTACCCGGCTTAGCTTTGACACATTTCGAAACATCAACAAAGCTGCCAGTTAACCACCACCAACAGAACTACTGCAAACAAAAAAAAATCACCTACATCACGACAGCTACAATAAGAGTCAACCTCGTAAGAGACACCCCAGAAAGTCAACCTTTATACAGAGCTTCCCCGAAAAAAAAGGAGTGAAGCTCCCGTGAACCACGCCCAGGAAAATCATCCTCTGAATTCGTCATAAAAAAAGTTATCCCGGAGAGAGAACCACTCCAAGGAAATCACCCCCGACGGGGGCCAAAAGGAGAAAGTTTGCTTAGTCAGAGAACAAATCCACCTTTTAGCAAAGCCTCCATCCCTCCTCCCCACAACAAAGCCACGTTTAAGAAAGCCACGTTTATCAAACCCCGACGTCTGGAGACCCCAGTAGATTTATATTGCAAGAGAATGACCGTCACAGCTGAGCCCAAGGCGTGACTTGCTCTCAAATGTATACTGACATATGGACATGCACACAACCGCACTACACCGCATATGTATATGGAGAAGTGTATACATTTCACTTTATACACTTAAAAGTGTATGTATGTACTTCTCACAGTTTATACATACAGATAGGTGTACATCACTCAATATACTTACACGAAATTCGTATATATCTCAGTGTGTACACAGAGGTGTGCAACTCTCAGTGTATATACAAGAGAATCAGACCTCAAAACAGCAATCAGGAACTTGAGCAAAGAATCCTTCAGAACTTTAAATAAGATATGTGTTTAAATAAGATATGTGTTAGGCCAGTCAATGAATGTACGCCCCCGGCATGAAGCTCACACCTGGTCAACCATGTATTCAAAGGTTAGCAACCGGAGTATAGCCAGAGCTAAGTTGAAGGAACTATGAGGAGAGATTGAAGGAGGTGAATATAACACCTTTGGAGGATAGAGGGACACAGGGAAGTGTGATTACGATAAACAAAATCTTAAGAAGAATTAATGGAGGAGACTGAAACAGACTGCTTCAATTAAATGGGATAGAATCAAGGCCACACACATGGAAATTGACGTGCCTTAGGGATGTTCGGAAGTAGTTGTATAGTCTCATGGTGGTTAGAAGGTGGAATAACTTGGATGAGGCGATAGTGGAGGCAAACTCAATATTCACCTTCAAGAGTATATATGATAAAGCGGGAGAGAGACCAGAAATCAGTTTAGCAGGAGGGGCCAGGAGCTGAATCTCAACCCCTCTCCTTTCTCCCACATACACACACACACTCCACACACACACACCTGGCGGGGCCAGGAGCTGTGAATCGACCCCTGCAACCACAACTAGGTGAGTACACACACACACAAAGGAGAAGACGTTCAGCACAGCGGAAAGTACAAAGGAACGGCAGCATTTCCTCCGTGCGTCAGCCTCTTGAGGGACCGGGTTCTCGACATATTGCTTTCACTCTTGGTACATTACCGCAAACTGGGATTAAAACGACACTCCCACTACACGAACTCTCATATTTGCTAAGAGCAAAGATGAATAATGTGACGTGTCTTTAATGGGAAAAAACAATAGGGCAAGTAATGTTTGTGGTGGAAAGGTGGATGAGAATGTTCAAGTGAACTGTTGTTGTTGGTGTTTGGTAGTGTGGATGCTCGTAGGTCTGGAGGTAGTGATGAACTGGTGGCGGTGAGGTAGATCATTGATAATAGTGGTAGGGTGAATGGTGGTAGTGTTAGCGGTGGTGACGGTGGGGATGACAGTGGTGAAACTAGTGGTTGTGGTGATGGTGGTGGTGCTGGAGTTAGCAACTGCACTGCAGTTGTTGCTTGAGAAAGAAACTTGGCCAGACACATCGTGTCTGGCCAAGTTGATTCCTTAGCTAAAAATATATTAACCCCTTGGTTTCATCTACTTAATTCGACGCTTAAAAATAAAAATGAACAATTCCTATCAATTCTTCGACACACGTATGACAGAATATTCCAAACTTCTAAAAGTTATATCTTATAGTTTTAGCTAACGAAAGGCCAAAGTGTCGACAATGATGTAGACCAGGAAGAACACATATGGGGTAGATTGGAGTTACTGAAATGACCACACAAGGAATATCTTCCCTATGAGTGTAAATGCCTTGGTCCACAAGTATAAATTCTCAGCTCGAGTAACACATTCAACATAAATTCTCAGCTCATGAGTAACATATTCAGCAAATTCTCAGCTCATGAGTAACACATTCAACATAAATTCTCAGCTTTGAGTAACACATTCAACATACGTAGTTTTATGACGTAAATGATTTGACCAGTCTCTACCCAGAGCGAAACGCTGTCGCAATAAAATCAGGCTTTACCCCTTTGTAATGAGACTCTCTGGCCCCTGAGGCAAAAATCTCAAAAATCTCTCTGAGAATTGGGATCATGGGTACTAGAGATACAAGGCACTGCCAGCTTCATGACCCAGGGCCTAAGCATGATCGAATCTCTTCTCTATCTTTCGTTCCTGCCAGTGATAAACGTACAGACTTTAACGTTGATAGTATTTATTTTTCCTTCTGATATTCTTTGCCAGACATCTCGTGGTCGTTCTCTATAATTTGTGGTTAGAATTTTGTGGTTAGATGTACGTTGTCAAAGGTTTATGTGACGTAACCTAACCCAGCTTGACTCAGCATTATTCAACCTATCCTAACCTAACGTAAACAAACTTAATTTAAATTAACCAAATCTTACTTTAATTAATAAATATCATTATAAATATGGCATATAATACTGACAAGTGGATGAGTACGACACATGTGGTACAATTTTGTATCATTATTGTTGATACGTTTCGATAGTAAAGTTACCCAACTGTTGTATATGTGTTTATGAAGTCAAAGAAAACGGGATTTAAAAAAAATGGCTGGACGCTTAAAAAGGGACTTTGAGCACCACTTGAAAAAAAAAAATTATGTAAAATGAGCGTAGTTTCCCAGGAGAGCCACGTGAATCTTTCCATTTTCAACTTGATTAATCCTGGATAGCAGGGAGAGGAAAATAATAAATATATGATATCTGAATTAGAGGAGCTGGAAGCTTCCCTCGAGTGTTCATTAATCTCTTAACAACTTCAGAAATACCCACCCAAAAAATCGTTGAACTGTTTAAAAAAAAATAAACTTTGGTACAAGTGATGGGCTTCAGAGAGACAGAGGCTTTATTGACTCTTTCCCCGGAGGCTGCAATCTGCTCTCAAGTGTCGACTCTCTCTCATGGCGCTTTATCAAACTTTTAATGATTAATCTGTCGCTAATTCTTCTCTGCCGGAGGAGATGGTTCTTCGTGTCATTCTGTTAATGAAATGAAATGCCGGTAAGAGGCTAGGGGATATGACCACCTTCTACCAGAGCTAGTTGAATGACCACCTTCTACCAGAGCTAGTTGAATGACCCCCTTCTACCAGAGCTAGTTAAATGACCACCTTCTACCAAAGCTAGTTAAATAGTCACCTTCAGTCAGGGCTAAAGAAATATTCATTTTTTAATCGAGGCTAAGGGGCTAAACACCTTCCATCAAGGCTGAGGTATTGAATAAGTTCACTCAAGTGTTTTTACAGTGACATAACTTCCACAGTGACGCTACATTAACAGTTCTACAGTGACACAGTTAAGTCACATTAACACTATCAACAGTGATGCCAATTTTGCAGCTTTCTCAGTGACGCCATTAACAGTTTACACAGCTACAACTCCGTTTCTGTTGCTCATCTTCTGTTGTTCATCTTCTGTTGTTCATTTTTTCAAGTCCGAGTTACATTTCATTATTTTGTTTTTTTTAATTTTTGTTGACTGTTGGTTTGTCCCCGTTGCTCTTCTTCTGTTGTTCTTTTTTTCTGGTGGAACTCTTTCCGTTGCAGTCTTTCTGTGACGGATATGTGGGGCAGCGGGTCTCCAGCAGCAACAGCCTGGTTAACCAGGCAAGCACCAGACGAGCCTGGCTCTTGGCCGGGCTCAAAGAGTAGAGAAACTCTCGAAACTCTTCAAAGGAATATCAAAGGTATTGCAATCTTACTGTTGTAGTCTTATATGTTGTAGTCTTATATGTTGTAGTCTTATATGTTGTAGTGTTATATGTTGTAGTCTTATATGTTGTAGTCTTATATGTTGTAGTGTTATATGTTGTAGTGTTATATGTTGTAGTCTTATATGTTGTAGTCTTATATGTTGTAGTCTTATATGTTGTAGTCTTATATGTTGTAGTCTTATATGTTGTAGTCTTATATGTTGTAGTCTTATATGTTGTAGTGTTATATGTTGTAGTGTTATATGTTGTACTCTTATCTGTTGTACTCTTATCTGTTGTACTCTTATCTGTTGTACTCTTATCTGTTGTACTCTTATCTGTTGTACTCTTATCTGTTGTACTCTTATCTGTTGTACTCTTATCTGTTGTACTTTAACTGTTGTACTCTTATCTGTTGTACTTTAACTGTTGTACTTTAACTGTTGTACTCTTACTGTTGTACTCTTACTGTTGTACTCTTACTGTTGTACTCTTATCTGTTGTACTCTTATCTGTTGTACTCTTATCTGTTGTACTTTAACTGTTGTACTCTTATCTGTTGTACTTTAACTGTTGTACTTTAACTGTTGTACTTTAACTGTTGTACTTTAACTGTTGTACTCTTACTGTTGTACTCTTACTGTTGTACTCTTACTGTTGTACTCTTACTGTTGTACTCTTCCTCTGGCACTCTTCTTCTGGCACTCATCTCTGGCTTCTCACCTGCGAGTTTGACATAAAGATTGGCACTCAGGAAATAAGAGCTCAATCCACCGACTTAAGGGATAAAAGCGACCTTATAACACAGCGACACAAGGTCTAAGCCTGTCTGCAACCAGGTTTTAATCCCTCTGGAGAACACGTCGTGAAGCCCACGCATTATAATTGCATTACTGCATCGTCCCCGAGTGGTGGTGGTGATGGTGGTGGTGGTGACGGTGGTGTTGGTGGTGATGGTGGTGTTAGTGGTAGTGGTGGTGAGGCACGCTGTCACACTAGTCAAAATAACTTCGTTCTCTCGCTGCTGTGTTCTTTTGTTCTGCTCAGTATAACACTCTCGGCTTTACGATGATATAACAAACAAAATATTTTCTCGCATTGCCATGGATAATAAACTTTACTTTACCACAACACTTTATTGATGATGGCGACATCTAAAGACCAGTTTATTGAATTACAGTATCCTAGTGTAACTTAATCTAACCTAATTTAACCTAACCTAATTTAGTCTAAGCCTCTATAGTCTAAGCCTATATAGTCTAAGCCAATATAGTCTAAGCCAATATAGTCTAAGCCAATATAGTCTAAGCCTATATAGTCTAAGCCAATATAGTCTAAGCCAATATAGTCTAAGCCAATATAGTCTA
>WNWK01001878.1:50000-60000 GCA_009830355.1 Cherax destructor | reverse complement strand
CTCTTCATGGCTCTCATTGCCGAGTAGCGTCAACACGAGGCCTTGAAAACCTTCTCTCTCTCTCTCTCTCTCTCTCTCTCTCTCTCTCTCTCTCTCTCTCTCTCTCTCTCTCTCTCTCTCTCTCTCTCTCTCTCTCTCTCTCTCTCTCTCTCTCTCTCTCTCTCTCTCTCACGTTGCTCAAATAAATGAGTTCGTTCGTGTTCTCTTAATTAACGTACTGCGCCAGGTTACAGTTTTATAACCTTGCGTTAGCACGGGAAGGAAGGGCAAGGAATTTACGTGTGAATCCCAGTAAATTAACGTACGTGTATGATGCAAACGGTTGATTTATATTTGACAGTTTGCTAGCATAGTTTAGGGAAAAAATCTTGCTTACCTGTGTTGTTGTTAGTACAAAGAAACTTACGGAACTTAGGGATTAGTCTTGTATTTTTAGTGAATGAGTTGAGCACTACCTCCTGGATCCCTCGAAGATTTTGATTTGCAGTCCTGTGTATCGTTCTGGTGTTTACTAACTGTTCCTTAGTCTAAATCTCTTAACCGCTTGAAGGTCTGGATTTCCAGCTCCTGGAACTGCTGAAAAAGTGGAAGTCCAGCTTCTCGGATCTTTGAACTGCAACTCCAGTGAGTACTGAAGATTTCTAGGTAGAGCTTCTAGCGTGGGCTAACGTACTTAGGACACCTACTTCGGTTAACGCAGCGACCGAAGACACCTACTTCGGTTAACGCAGCGACCGAAGACACCTACTTCGGTTAACGCAGCGACCGAAGACACCTACTTCGGTTAACGCAGCGGCCGATATACAACTATTTAGGGGTTATACAGCGCCTGAAGAATAAGAGGTAATCAGGTTCGATCCAAGGAAGAGGAAGAGGGCAGCTCTATTTAAACGGATCAAGAGTTCTTCAGGCACCTCTCTACCACTAACTTCTTGATGAAGATTCCTAATAAGGACTCACAGGGCCACTGACTAAAACCTTCAATCCTTTACACGCATTCCGCGCCTCGCATAGGATCATCGCAAATTGCGGAAGATTAAAGGGAAATCTGGCTTAATTGGCGACTAAGAGACTATTCGATTATTCTCCAGCGGGAAGCCATGAACGTCAGAAGTAAGATTATGGGGGAGTTCACGACGTGAAGATGTGGAGACAGGTAGGCATCCACTTCTCTCTCTTTGTGACCTGACCTGACCTGACCTTCTGAAGAGCCGTGGTGTGTGTGTGTGTAGATACATCAAGATATGGGAAATGTAAGATTTTGAGGGCTTTCGGCACAAACCATCGTCAGAAGCCTAAGCCATATAATGAATTATCTAGAGGGTTTAGCTAGGTAGTTAAAGAATCAGGAAGAAATGCGTGTGACATGAATCTTACGAACTTCACCACCACCTGACCTTCTATCTGTAGATACTCTTTGTACTTCATTTCTCAATATTGGTTTGATAAACCCATGGCGCAAGAAACGTCTCCTCAAACCGCTCGAGTTACTCACATTCAAGTCCGTGTTTAATATTTACAGCCCAGCAGATTAATATTAGAAGATAAGTCTAATGTCAACATCAAGGTGGAAACAGGAAGATGTCTGAACAAGCGTGAGCACGAACACTAGAGACAGGTTAGCACGGAGAGCACGAACACTAGAGGCAGGTTAGCCCGGAGAGCACGAACACTAGAGGCAGGTTAGCACGGAGAGCACGAACACTAGAGGCAGGTTAGCACGGAGAGCACGAACACTAGAGGCAGGTTAGCCCGGAGAGCACGAACACTAGAGGCAGGTTAGCACGGAGAGCACGAACACTAGAGGCAGGTTAGCACGGAGAGCACGAACACTAGAGGCAGGTTAGCACGGAGGCACGAACACTAGAGGCAGGTTAGCACGGAGAGCACGAACACTAGAGGCAGGTTAGCACGGAGACCACGAACACTAGAGGCAGGTTAGCACGGAGAGCACGAACACTAGAGGCAGGTTAGCACGGAGAGCACGAACACTAGAGGCAGGTTAGCACGGAGAGCACGAACACTAGAGGCAGGTTAGCACGGAGAGCACGAACACTAGAGGCAGGTTAGCACGGAGAGCACGAACACTAGAGGCAGGTTAGCCCGGAGAACACGAACACTAGAGGCAGGTTAGCACGGAGAGCACGAACACTAGAGCAGGTTAGCACGGAGAGCACGAACACTAGAGGCAGGTTAGCACGGAGAGCACGAACACTAGAGGCAGGTTAGCACGGAGAGCACGAACACTAGAGGCAGGTTAGCACGAGAGCACGAACACTAGAGGCAGGTTAGCACGGAGAGCACGAACACTAGAGGCAGGTTAGCACGGAGAGCACGAACACTAGAGGCAGGTTAGCACGGAGAGCACGAACACTAGAGGCAGGTTAGCACGGAGAACGAACACTAGAGGCAGGTTAGCACGGAGACACGAACACTAGAGGCAGGTTAGCACGGAGAGCACGAACACTAGAGGCAGGTTAGCCCGAGAGCACGAACACTAGAGCAGGTTAGCCGGAGGCACGAACACTAGAGGCAGGTTAGCACGGAGAACACGAACACTAGAGGCAGGTTAGCACGGAGGCACGAACACTAGAGGCAGTAGCACGAGAGCACGAACACTAGAGGCAGGTTAGCACGAGAGCACGAACACTAGAGGCAGTTAGCACGGAGAGCACGAACACTAGAGGCAGGTTAGCCGGAGAGCACGAACACTAGAGGCAGGTTAGCCCGGAGAGCACGAACACTAGAGGCAGGTTAGCCCGGAAGCACGAACACTAGAGGCAGGTTAGCACGGAGAGCACGAACACTAGAGGCAGGTTAGCCGGAGAGCACGAACACTAGAGGCAGGTTAGCCCGGAGGCACGAACACTAGAGGCAGGTTAGCACGGAGGCACGAACACTAGAGGCAGGGTTAGCACGGAGGCACGAACACTAGAGGCAGGTTAGCACGGAGAGCACGAACACTAGGGCAGGTTAGCCGGAGAGCACGAACACTAGAGGCAGGTTAGCACGGAGAGCACGAACACTAGAGGCAGGTTAGCACGGAGGCACGAACACTAGAGGCAGGTTAGCACGGAGAGCACGAACACTAGAGGCAGGTTAGCACGGAGAGCACGAACACTAGAGGCAGGTTAGCCGAGAGCACGAACACTAGAGGCAGGTTAGCCGGAGGCACGAACACTAGAGGCAGGTTAGCCCGGAGCACGAACACTAGAGCAGGTTACAGGAGAGCACGAACACTAGAGCAGGTTAGCACGGAGAGCACGAACACTAGAGGCAGGTTAGCACGAGAGAGAACACGAGCAGGTTAGCAGGAGAGCACGAACACTGAGGCAGGTTAGCACGGAGAGCACGAACACTAGAGGCAGGTTAGCACGGAGAGCACGAACACTAGAGCGTTAGCCCGAGAGCACGAACACTAGAGCAGGTTAGCACGGAGAGCACGAACACTAGAGGCAGGTTAGCACGGAGGCACGACACTAGAGGCAGGTTGCCGAGGCACGAACACTAGAGGCAGGTTAGCACGGAGAGCACGAACACTAGAGGCAGGTTAGCACGAGAGCACGAACACTAGAGGCAGGTTAGCACGGAGAGCACGAAACTAGAGGCAGGTTAGCACGGAGAGCACGAACACTAGAGGCAGGTTAGCACGGAGAGCACGAACACTAGAGGCAGGTTAGCCCGGAGAGCACGAACACTAGAGGCAGGTTAGCCCGGAGAGCACGAACACTAGAGGCGGTTAGCCCGGAGAGCACGAACACTAGAGGCAGGTTAGCACGGAGGCACGAACACTAGAGGCAGGTTAGCACGAGAGCACGAACACTAGAGGCAGGTTAGCACGGAGAGCACGAACACTAGAGGCAGGTTAGCACGAGGCACGAACACTAGAGCAGGTTAGCACGGAGAGCACGAACACTAGAGGCAGGTTAGCCCGGAGAGCACGAACACTAGAGGCAGGTTAGCACGGAGGCACGAACACTAGAGGCAGGTTAGCACGGAGAGCACGAACACTAGAGGCAGGTTAGCACGGAGAGCACGAACACTAGAGGCAGGTTAGCACGGAGAGCACGAACACTAGAGGCAGGTTAGCACGAAGAGCACGAACACTAGAGGCAGGTTAGCACGGAGAGCACGAAACTAGAGCAGGTTAGCACGGAAGCACGAACACTAGAGGCAGGTTAGCACGGAGAGCACGAACACTAGAGGCAGGTTAGCCCGAGAGAGAACACTAGAGGCAGGTTAGCCGAGAGCACGAACACTAGAGGCAGGTTAGCCCGAGAGCACGAACACTAGAGGCAGGTTAGCACGGAGAGCACGAACACTAGAGGCAGGTTAGCACGAGAGCACGAACACTAGAGGCAGGTTAGCACGGAGAGCACGAACACTAGAGGCAGGTTAGCCAGAGAGCACGAACACAGAGGCAGGTTAGCACGGAGAGCACGAACACTAGAGGCAGTTAGCCCGAAGAGAACACTAGAGGCAGGTTAGCCCGAGAGCACGAACACTAGAGGCAGGTTAGCAGGAGAGCACGAACACTAGAGGCAGGTTAGCACGGAGAGCACGAACACTAGAGGCAGGTTAGCCCGAGAGCAGAACACTAGAGGCAGGTTAGCCCGGAGAGCACGAACACTAGAGGCAGGTTAGCACGGAGAGCACGAACACTAGAGGCAGGGTTAGCACGGAGAGCACGAACACTAGAGGCAGGTTAGCCCGGAGGCACGAACACTAGAGGCAGGTTAGCCCGAGAGCACGAACACTAGAGACAGGTTAGCACGGAGAGCACGAACACTAGAGGCAGGTTAGCACGAAGAGCACGAACACTAGAGGCAGGTTAGCCCGGAGAGCACGAACACTAGAGGCAGGTTAGCACGGAGAGCACGAACACTAGAGGCAGGTTAGCACGGAGACACGAACACTAGAGGCAGGTTAGCACGGAGAGCACGAACACTAGAGGCAGGTTAGCACGGAGAGCACGAACACTAGAGGCAGGTTAGCACGGAGAACACGAACACTAGCGGCAGGTTAGCCCGGAGAACACGAACACTAGAGGCAAGTTAGCACGGAGAACACGAACACTAGAGGCAGGTTAGCACGGAGAACACGAACACTAGAGGCAGGTTAGCACGGAGAGCACGAACACTAGAGGCAGGTTAGCACGGAGAACACGAACACTAGAGGCAGGTTAGCACGGAGAACACGAACACTAGAGGCAGGTTAGCACGGAGAACACGAACACTAGAGGCAGGTTAGCACGGAGAACACAAGCTGTGGTGTGTTCTGTCATGAATGTTATTGTGACCACAATACAGATTTTGATCATTGCAAACTAATGGTCAAATCCGATACGAGAAAGACTTAGACCCAGACCTTATTGCATCAGTTCCAAGCTTCATCATATCTGAAGCATAATTTCAGCAAAATTTATTGGTCTAAATTCAATAATCAGCTTGTCAAAAAGCCGAGAACAGCTGATCTCAAACTCCCAAGGGTCAAAATCAATCGAGGTCAGGGAGTCAGCCATTCATGGTCAGATGAGTGAAGGTCAGGTAGTAACTTAGGGTGGTGATTGTTACCTCTGAATTTTTCTCATTCCAGCTGAGGGGGGGGGACGTGTTTTATAGAGTAACGAGGCTGTTTCATTGTCTATTATTTAATAATAACTGCATATAATTAACTTTTGCGTAATTATGAAACCGATGATACACACATTCACGCGTGCGCACACACATACACAAACACACACCAGAGGGCCAGGGGCCAGGAGCTAGGAGATGTGAATCAACCCCTGCAACCACACGCATCCTGTACACGCTACAGGATACGTACTACATACAAGCAATATTTTTTCCCCTTTGAACCGCGACCAGCGTGTAAGCCTGAACCAGGATGCAAATTTGAGTTACTAGTGACGGTGTTAGGTGACACCTGTCGTCCATTTAAACAAAATTAAAACAGAATCCTAATTGCTTTGTAAACATAAATTCAGTATTCGTTCTGCCAACACGAATGACATTCTATACAATACATATTTTTTTACTTGTAAACAAATGCGGATGATAATTTAATTGCCATTGTATTTTCAGTCTGACTTAAGATTCGCAAATTAATTCGTAACGTAATCCGGTGTTCCATTAACTAATTATCGGTTCATTAAGTATCAGAGGGAAGCTTTAATTACGAGTGTAATTATATATTTGTGAGGACTTATTGGAGTTTATGGGTTTGAGGCTTTGTTTAAACTTCCAAGTTCACCGACACGGCTTTGAAACCCAGGGTGATTCTGAGGTATTTCTGTACAAGGGCTAAAACCCTGTTTTCTGTCCTGGTTAAATGTCTCTTAGTTATGGTGGTGGCCTGCACTCCTGGGAGGGAATCCCTCACTTTCTCAATCAGCTTTCTCCTGGGGCGAGACCTGGAAATAAGGTTCCAGTGATTTACCTACTTCAGAGGTATGTTAGTTTAGTGGATTCCATTTCAGATAATTGTGTGGTGATATATTTTTGGTAAATCTTAAACCTCACGATGAGTGAGACATGTTCATCACGTAGGTATCTGTGCTGAGGAAACGTTTGGCCAGTAAAGGATACACATGTGATACACATGTGTCTTACTCATCAGCTTGTCGCAACTCTATACCGTTTATTATGGCTGAAGAATAAGACATATGTGTAACGTTTGGGACTCTTAACTGAGGAAACGTTTCGCCAGGCAGTGACTTCTTCAGACCTGACTCTTTAGTTTATTACTGGCGACGGTGCTCCTTCGTATTCAGTTCTTGTACAATCACAAGACAGCTATTTTACCACAAGACGAGCAGCCCTCATCACTTTCACTTCGGCGTGCTATTCATAAGACATTACATCTTCAGCTATCAATCATTCCTCGACTCTTTCGCTCCTCTAAAAGGCTCTCATAACATAGTGATGAATTCTCTTATTTTTCCAATATTTATGGATCGCATGTATTTCTTAATATTAAAACAAACACCAATAAATCAAGTATGCAATAAAGATATCAAGAGGCAGGATTATTATGGGGCTGAGGTTGGATAACAGACCTTAGCATGTAAAGATTCTATATATGTAAAGATGTGGGAGGATGAAAGAAGGGGAGAAGGGAAAAGAAGGCTAAAGGAGGAAGAGAACAAGAGAGGAGAGGACAGAGGTGTGTGTGTGTGTGTGTGTGTGTGTGTGTGTGTTGTGTGTTTGCGTGTGTGTGTGAATTTAATTTGCCTTGCATTAAAAAATACTGTGTGGCAAGCTCCGGGATTTGTTGGAAGCCATGTATGGACCACAAACACACACACACACACACACACACACACACACACACACACACACACACACACACACACCTCCATAACATTCAAAGTATCTTCCGTTTTGTTACAAATTCTTGAAATGACTTTTTTTTACTTACAGTATTTTGGCCCCCCCCAAAAAAATCTGACTGATTTAGAATTTTACCAATTTCAGAACAGGTTTGTTCTACTACTCGCGTAGTAGAACAAACCTTTTATAGTGACATCTTCGAAAGATTTTTTCCAAGACTCTTTAGAAGGAAACCCTGGCGATTAAAATGCTTGTTGCACCGCCCGTGTTGACGTCAGTCTCTGTGTCATCAGTGCGCTCCTACGCCAATATGAAATTAAGGAACAAAAAGGCACAATACCCTGACTGGAAACTAATGTGGAAACTAATGTGAAAAAAAGCCCTTATGTACAGTTCAGGACATTTTTTTAGAGAAAACGTTTCGCTACTAGTGGCTTTTTCAGAACTGAAGACACTCGTGGCGAAACGTTTCCTTTAATAAATGTCCTTAAGTGTACATAAGGGCTTTTTTTCCGCCTCTTGTTGGTATCACCATACCATTTTTCAAGGAAGCTATTGTTGATTTCCTCCCGTTTCCCTGTTGTTGTATGATCCCTGAGGGTTTTGAGCGCTCTCCCAGAATGTAATAATAATATATAATATTTCATTTAACACAGAATTAACTTGAGCATTACGTACATCTTACCTGGAGAGGGTTTCGAGGATCAACGCCCCCGCGGCCCGGTCTGTGACCATGCCCCGCGGTAGATCAGGGCCTGATCAACCAGGCTGTTACTACTGGCCGCACGCAAACTTTTTCTTTAATGTAGTTTTTTTTTTTAACGAACAAATCCGCAAACGAAAATGAGGAACTTGTTAGAACCGAATGAAATTTGCGTAAGGCAGATGCTAGTTATCAGGAGTGCACAGAGGAAGCCACACGCAAGCCAAATGTTGCCAGGCTAAGCGGGCGTCTGAAACTCGTTAAGCGTACGCCAGGCGTATAATTTTCTAATCAATGTGAGGGAGATATGTTGAGATTTTCCCGAGAAAACTTCTCCCCCGCCTCACACCAGCCATTTAAGTTAAATATTACCTCACCACTGCTCCGAGGAGCTTAGGCTAGCCTCCCTAATACATACTCAGCTGTATCCTGATACAGTCTCCTCGCTGTAACATCTAAGTAAACAAGAACATAACAGCCTACGGGATATGTACCTATAAAGAGTTTACAAAAATACCAGAGAGAAAAATAACATTGTAAATAATGTTTTCGTGTGTTTGCGCACTCATCTTCGGAGGAACAAGATCTTGAGAGAAGAAGAGTAATAACGTTAAAGGCACTCAGACACATCTTTCATTTCTTTAATGTCGTATTTTTATATAATCTCTGCCAGGATTTTATGGTGATTTCTTGATATGAATAGAAGTTTACATCGCAACAGGCGGACAATGACGGGAAGAAGCAAGAGAAGGACCACAGTGGTCTGGGTCCTACACAAGCAGGAGAGGACCACAGTGGTCTGGGTCCTACACAAGAAGGAGAGGACCACAGTTGTCTGGGTCCTACACAAGAAGGAGAGGACCACAGTGGTCTGGGCCCTACACAAGAAGGAGAGAAGGACCACAGTGGTCTGGTTCCTACACAAGCAGGAGAGAACCACAGTGGTCTGGGTCCTACACAAGAAGGAGAGGACCACAGTGGTCTGGGCCCTACACAAGAAGGAGAGGACCACAGTGGTCTGGTTCCTACACAAGCAGGAGAGAACCACAGTGGTCTGGTTCCTACACAAGGAGAGGACCACAGTGGTCTGGGTCCTACACAAGAAGGAGAGGACCACAGTGGTCTGGTTCCTACACAAGCAGGAGAGAACCACAGTGGTCTGGGTCCTACACAAGCAGGAGAGGACCACAGTGGTCTGGGTCCTACACAAGAAGGAGAGGACCACAGTGGTCTGGGCCCTACACAAGAAGGAGAGAAGGACCACAGTGGTCTGGCATGGTTCCTGCCACAACAAGTAATCCCTAATGTCATAACAACAGTGCCTGGAGTCAACCCCACTGCGCACACAATTATCAAGGTAGATTATGTGGGGAGAGAGAGGAAAAGAGTGAGAAAGAGAGGGGGAAGTCGAGGTGAGACAAGGAGCGAGAAAGACAGGATAAGAGGGAGAAGAATGAGCAAGGGACGGGAGAGACAGAGTGAGAAAGAAAGGGGAAAGCGAGGGGAGGAAGAGTGAGAAAGAAAGAGGTAGATGATTGGAGAAAGGGAGAGGGAAATAAATGGAGATGTGCTGAAGACAGCCTCTCTTGGACGTCGAAATAATCAGATCTCATTTGTATCTATATCTATATATACATCGTGCCGAATAGGTACAATTGGTCAGTTAGCAAGAATTCATTTAAAATTAAGTCTTTTCTAAAATTTTCTTTTATACGTTTAAATATGTTTTTTTTTCATTTATGTTAATGTAAAAATTAATAATTTTGTACCAAAAGAACCTTAGAAAACTTACTTAACCTTATTATAACAAGCGCAATTAAATTTTCCCTAACCCAACTAAATATATTTTAGATAAGTTTACAATAATATAATAATAAACAAACACAATGAAATATATGTTTTTCGTTAGATTCAGAATAATTATTGCGAAATTATTGCATACACAAATTTTCTCTTGCCTTATTCG
>WNWK01001878.1:0-42500 GCA_009830355.1 Cherax destructor | reverse complement strand
GCGATTTGAAGAGAATCACCATGGGCTTGACATCTCTAGTCTTGAAGGTTCTCATTATCCATCTTCTGTTACAATGTCAACAGAGCGGAGTATATGATGTTTCGCCTCATAATGTAATCTAATGCTCCAAAAAGGAGTTTTAGCTAGTTTATGAGGGGGTTGGGGTTCTACTTGTTCGTGTATTTTGGTTCAGAAGTTAATGACTGCCAAAAGGTTCACAGAGCAGATTTAAGGTTTTAAGAGTTTGTTATATTATATAAATTGAACTAGCAGTCACTTTATTCGCGTTGCTTTTAGTGTCTATTAATATTATCCTTGTTCGTTATGTGTGTGTGTTGTATGTATTTTTTATGGGTATGTACGTTGAGTGACCTACGGCGTCAAATTACTCTGCTATTACTATTACTACTGTTACTACTGCTACTGTTACTACTGTCGTTACCACAAACAAACATGTTCTTTCGCCACCTGAACACCTAGTTGGGCCTGGCCATTTTCTTTTACCTAATGTGATAACGAAGTATTTGAAGGAAAAAATGGAGACTGATGCTGCAGGGGAAGAGCCGAAAAGAAAATGTGAATGTCGAGAAGAAGCTTTAAACCAGCAACAATTTATCTTTGATTGCCAGGGTTTTAGGGTTGAGGTGGCGGGAGGATGTGCTGCTGAGGCGACGGCCATGCCGGTGTTAACAGTGAATCAGGAATGAGAGGCAGCCAAGCCGGTGTTAACAGTGAATCAGGAATGAGAGGCAGCCAAGCCGGTGTTAACAGTGAATCAGGAATGAGAGGCAGCCAAGCCGGTGTTAACAGTGAATCAGGAATGAGAGGCAGTCAAGCCGGTGTTAACAGTGAATCAGGAATGAGAGGCAGCCAAGCCGGTGTTAACAGTGAATCAGGAATGAGAGGCAGCCAAGCCGGTGTTAACAGTGAATCAGGAATGAGAGGCAGCCAAGCCGGTGTTAACAGTGAATCAGGAATGAGAGGCAGCCAAGCCGGTGTTACCAGTGAATCAGGAATGAGAGGCAGCCAAGCCGGTGTTAACAGTGAATCAGGAATGAGAGGCAGCCATGCCGGTGTTAACAGTGAATCAGGAATGAGAAGCAGCCAAGCCGGTGTTAACAGTGAATCAGGAATGAGAGGCAGCCAACCCTGTGTTAACAGTAAATCAGGAATGAGAGGCAGCCAAGCCGGTGTTAACAGTGAATCAGGAATGAGAGGCAGCCAAGCCGGTGTTAACAGTGAATCAGGAATGAGAGGCAGCCAAGCCGTTGTTAACAGTGAATCAGGAATGAGAGGCAGCCAAGCCGGTGTTAACAGTGAATCAGGAATGAGAGGCAGCCAAGCCGGTGTAACCAGTGAATCAGGAATGAGAGGCAGCCAACCCTGTGTTAACAGTAAATCAGGAATGAGAGGCAGCCAAGCCGGTGTTAACAGTGAATCAGGAATGAGAGGCAGCCAAGCCGGTGTTAACAGTTAATCAGAAATGAGAGGCAGCCAAGTCGGTGTTAACAGTGAATAAGGAATGAGAGGCAGCCATGCTGGTGTTAACAGTGAATCAGGAATGAGAGGCAGCCATGCCGGTATTAACAGTGAATCAGGAATGAGAGACAGCCGAGCTTGTGTTAACAGTGAATCAGGAATGAGAGGCAGCCAAGCCGGTGTTAACAGTGAATCAGGAATGAGAGGCAGCCAACCCTGTGTTAACAGTGAATCAGGAATGAGAGGCAGCCAAGCCGGTGTTAACAGTGAATCAGAAATGAGAGGCAGCCAAGCCGGTGTTAACAGTGAATCAGAAATGAGAGGCAGCCAAGTCAGTGTTAACAGTGAATCAGGAATGAGAGGCAGCCAAGCTTGTGTTAACAGTGAATCAGGAATGAGAGGCAGCCAAGCCGGTGTTAACAGTGAATCAGGAATGAGAGGCAGCCAAGCCGGTGTTAACAGTGAATCAGGAATGAGAGGCAGCCAAGCCGGTGTTAATAGTGAATCAGGAATGAGAGGCAGCCAAGCCAGTGTTAACAGTGAATCAGGAATGAGAGGCAGCCAAGCCAGTGTTAACAGTGAATCTGAAGTGAGAGGCAGCCAAGCCAGTGTTAACAGTAAATCAGGAATGAGAGACAGCCAAGCCGGTGTTAATAGTGAATCAGGAAGGAGAGGCAGCCAAGCCGGTGTTAACAGTGAATCAGGAATGAGAGGCAGCCAAGCCAGTGTTAACAGTGAATCAGGAATGAGAGGCAGTAAAGCCAGTGTTAACAGTGAATCAGAAATGAGAGGCAGCCAAGCCGGTGTTAACAGTGAATCAGGAATGAGAGGCAGCCAAGCCAGTGTTAACAGTGAATCAGGAATGAGAGACAGCCAAGCCGGTGTTAACAGTGAATCAGGAATGAGAGACAGCCAAGCCGGTGTTAACAGTGAATCAGGAATTAGAGACAGCCAAGCCGGTGTTAACAGTGAATCAGGAATGAGAGGCAGCAAAGCCGGTGTTAACAGTGAATCAAGAATGAAAGGCAGCCAAGCCTGTGTTAACAGTGAATCAGGAATGAGAGACAGCCAAGCCGGTGTTAACAGTGAATCAGGAATGAGAGGCAGCCAAGCCAGTATTAACAGTGAATCAGGATTGAGAGGCAGCCAAGCCTGTATTAACAGCGAATCAGGAATGAGAGGCAGCCAAGCCGGTGTTACTAGTGAATCAGGAATGAGAGGCAGCCAAGCCGGTGTTAACAGTGAATCAGGAATGAGAGGCAGCCAAGCCGGTGTTAACAGTGAATCAGAAATGAGAGGCAGCCAAGCCGGTGTTAACAGTGAATCAGGAATGAGAGGCAGCCAAGCCGGTGTTAACAGTGAATGAGGAATGAGAGGCAGCCAAGCCGGTGTTAACAGTGAATCAGAAATGAGAGGCAGCCAAGCCGGTGTTAACAGTGAATCAGGAATGAGAGGCAGATAAACCGGTGTTAACAGTGAATCAGGAATCAGAGGCAGCCAAGCCGGTGTTAACAGTGAATCAGAAATGAGAGGCAGCCAAGCCGAGGAAGCCAAGGCAGTCAGAGCGTCAGCAGCGTCAGCACAACAAGGGGCGACTTAACACCCTTGAATAACAAGACTTGTGAGGAATCACGTGAGGCTGAAGGAAATAATGAGGGAAATGCCAGAGACGATAAGAATTTCGATGGGAGAAATAATTAGGAAAAATAAAATAAAAACATGGAGTCTGCGACATCTTGTTCGGGTCGAACCTTATTACGTCCCATTGCCCCGGGGGGGAGGGGATATCGGTATGAACCTTACGGGTTTAGCGCTTTTCCACAGATATGATGTAGATCATTATCATCAATTAAAAAAAAAATTAACGGGAGAGACAGAGTTGCTTAAAAACTAATACATCAGTCGATGACTTGTCAAAAATAAACAGTTGTCAGGAAACTCTGGAAAAGTTTAAGAAACTGACAACAAGTGTGTGTGTGTGTGTGTTTGTGTGTGTGTGTGTGTGTGTGTGTGTGTGTGTGTGTGTGTGTGTGTGTGTGTGTGTGTGTCTGCATGTATCTGTGTATGTATGGCTGTGTATAGATATCTCCAGTACATCGACACCATTCGTATAAATCTTCACATGAATATTCACCAACACAACTACATCTTCCAGTCCTTCCCTATTCGTCTCCTCCCAGCTTGGAGCATATTAGCATATTCCACAGTTCCAGTCGCTCACTTGCTCCTGGAAGTCAGCGTATCTACTCCTTGCTATTCGCAAGAGATGGATCAAACTGAGATAAGTCTCCGGAAGACTCACCCTAGAGACTAAATTATTCCTACATAAGATCCCTATGCTGATCGCCGCTCCCGGCGCCTCCACCAATCACCTGAACTCTCAATAGACACCCTCACCGCTCCCTTTACTTATTTCAAGGCGGGTGTCTTGGTGTCGGTGAAGGGCTCTTGATCAAGGGAATTGAAGCTACCCTCCTCTTTGAAGAGTCTGTCCCCTCCATGGTTATAATGTCTTCTCAGTCACAGCCTTGATGCCATGACCTCCAGTCATTTGAGGTCTCTTACCGCCTCCCGCTTTTAGGTCACTGATCTGACATGAAAGACAATCGCAAAGCGTGTACCGTGACCTCCGATCAACGTCGAATGTAAACACCGAGAGGTGTAAGTCTCCCAGTGCATATACACTTGAGGAGAATCTAACCCCAACCCCCCATCTTTATTTTAAGTATAAAACGTTTTTTGACTGGTGATGAACACATTACAGGCAGCCTTAATAACCCTCGTGTAGTCGATAGGCCCTTAAAACCCCGTCAGCCTAACCTCCGATCAATCAGGGACACAGAGTGGACTGGTCCGTAGATGGGAGTTGCTCAAGAGGCAACAACGAGGATGTCCTTGTTTACCTTCTCAGGGAACGAAAAAAAAAAGAGCAAACAATGTTGCCGTTGCTAAGGCTGGTGTGCAATTTGAGGTATCCGAAACAACAACAATATATACATATTTTTTTCTTATACATGTTTCTTTATATATTCGAAGTTACGTGTGTGTGTGTGTGTGTGTGTAACAGAACCACGGACCAAGCTGACTAATTACATGATCGAACGCGAATATAGGAAAGAGTAAGGTGATGAGGATAACAAAAAAATTAGGTAACGAAAGACTGGATATCAGGTTGGAGAGAGTATGGAGGAGGTGAATGTGTTCAGATATTTAGGAGTGGACGTGTCAGCGGATGGGTCTATGAAAGATGAGGTGAATCATAGAATTGATGAGGGGAAAAAAGTGAGTGGTGCACTGAGGAGTCTGTGGAGACAAAGAACTTTGTCCATGGAAGCAAAGAGGGGAATGCATGAGAGTATAGTTATACCAGCGCTCTTATATGGGTGTGAAGCATGGGTGGTGAATGTTGCAACAAGGAGAAGGCTGGAGGCAGTGGAGATGTCGTGTCTGAGGTCAATGTGTGGTGTGAATATAATGCAGAGAATTCATAGTTTGGAAATTAGGAGGTGTGGCATTACCAAAACTATTATCCAGAGGACTTAGGAGGGGTTGTTGACGTGATTCGGACATGCAGAGAGGATGAAACAAAATAGAATGATCTCGACAGTGTATAAATCTGTAGTGGAGGGAAGGCGAGGTACAGGTCGGCATAGGAAAGGTTGGAGGGAGGGGGTAAAGGAGGTTTTGTGTGCGAGGGGCTTGGACTTCCAGCAAGCATGCGTGAGCGTGTTAGATAGGAGCGAATGGAGACTTGACGTGCTGTTGGAGTGTGAGCAATGTAATATTTATGAAAGAATTCCGGGAAACCGGCAGGCTGGACTTGAGTCCTGAAGATGGGAAGTACAGTGTCTGCACTCTGAAGGAGGGGTGTTAATGTTGCAGTTTTATAACTGTAGCGTAAGCACGCCTCTGGCAAGACAGTGATGGAGTGAATGATGATGAAAGTTTTTCTTTTTCGCGACACCCTGCCTTGGTGGGAGACGGCCGATGTGTTAATAAAAAATTATTATTATAATTATTATTAATGCTATCATTATTAGTAGCAGTATTTGTATTATTAATGCTATTACCATTATTATCATTTCAACTATTATTATTATTATTATTATTATTCACGTAGTAAATCAAGAAAAAATTGCTCGACCATTGGGAAAAAAACCCACAATGAGTTCCCTGATTGTGAAGAAATTCACAATGTGAAAATGGAAGGAGAGGAGGAGGAGGTGGCGGGGAAAAAAAAAAAAAGACTCGGGCGCTGATTGGCTGCGGGGAAGAAACGCGGGGAAGAAACTAGTTGTGAAGGCGGGGAAATGGGTTTCCTGGCGGGGAAAATTCTGATAGACATATCGGGGATTAAGGAAAGGCGTTATAGCCGGGACTAGGAAAAGTGTTATCGGAAATGGATTGTCTTGCTGGAGGCTGACGGGGGAAGAAAAAGGAGGGGAGGGTGGAGGGGAGGGTGGAGGGGAGGGTGGAGGGGAGGGTGGAGGGGAGGGTGGAGGGGAGGGTGGAAAACAAGAGGATAAATAATGAACAAGAGGAACAAAAAAAATAAATAAAAGGCTTGCCGACAAGAGGAGGCACAGAGAAGGGCAACAGAGAGACGCGAAATGGGGAGAAGATTGATAAATACTGTAAGGAAAATGAGAGACGAAGGTTGACGAAAGGAGGACAAACAACGGAGGGGAAAAAAATGACAAACGTGGGAGATAAATGAAAGAACGAACAGAGGAAAAAGGAGAAAAAAAGATATTTTAATAAAGAAGGGATGATAGAAATTGTGGAGGAGGAGGAGAAGGAAGAGGAGGAGAAAGAGGAGGAGGAGGAAGAGGAGAAAGAGGAGGAGGAAGAGGAGAATTAGGAGGCAGAGGACGAAGAGGAGAAGGAGGAGAATGAGGAGGAGGAGTAGGAGGAAGGAGGTTAAGTTGAAGACTGGCGGCCCAAGATGGAATGGACGGATACATAACTATGCCTTTTAAACAGACCGAAGCTGTCCACTCCGCGTAGATGGGACGGGACACAGGTCACCAGTGCCTCAGTGCACTGGGATAACTAGCACTGGGATAACTAGCACTGGGATAACTAGTACTGGGATAACTAGCACTGGGATAACTAGCACTGGAATAACTAGCACTGGGATAACTAGCACTGGGATAACTAACACTGGAATAACTAACACTGGAATAACTATCACTGGAATAACTATCACTGGAATAACTATCACTAGGATAACTAGCACTGGGTTAACTAGCACTGGGTTAACTAGCACTGGGTTAACTAGCACTGGGTTAACTAGCACTGGGTTAACTAGCACTGGGTTAACTAATACTGGGTTAACTAGCACTGGGTTAACTAGCACTAGGTTAACTAGCACTGGGTTAACTAGCACTGGGTTAACAAGGCTTATCCTCTTTCCTTTAGCTGGATATTGTCCAGAAAGAGTTGAGTGAATAGGTGAGCCAGGTCAAAATGTTTTATTGGTAATTAAAACACATTTGGGCAAGTATCTGCATTTACATAAATCATCCCGGCAGTTATCTGCCAAGTATCTTCACCAGAATGATATATATACTGGCAATTACACTTCACAGAAATTATCCACATTCATTTTTCATTACCAGATATTCCTCAAAATGAGTCAATGTAAATCATATTTGAATTAAAAATAAAAATCACACTAGACACATGGAGCCTCATTCAACACTCTTGTATTTTATGTTATGTTGAATATAGATGAATATCAGATTTTGAATAGAAATGCAAATTAACATATTTTGGTGATATAGCTCAATTTATTCGCAAATTTTGAGATATTTTGAGAACCGAGTATTCAGTCAGAATTGAGGTGTTTACCTCTGGAATAATGACGAGGGTTGTTGGGAGCATTCTTATATGTGATTAACGTGGACCAAATTTAGTTCATTTGTTAAGGCTCGTGCAGTGAATAATATGGTAAAAGCTCGTGCAGTGAATAATAAAGTCTCACCAGACTCACCATGGTCTCACCAGACTCACCATGATCTCACCAGACTCACCATGGTCTCACCAGACTCACCATGGTCTCACCAGACTCACCATGGTCTCACCAGACTCACCATGGTCTCACCAGACTCAACATGGTCTCACCAGACTCAACATGGTCTCACCAGACTCACCATGGTCTCACCAGACTCACCATGGTCTCACCAGACTCACCATGATCTCACCAGACTCACCATGGTCTCACCAGACTCACCATGGTCTCACCAGACTCACCATGGTCTCACCAGACTCAACATAGTCTCACCAGACTCAACATGGTCTCACCAGACTCACCATGGTCTCACCAGACTCATCATGGTCTCACCAGACTCACCATGGTCTCACCAGACTCACCATGGTCTCACCAGACTCACCATGGTCTCACCAGACTCACCATGGTCTCACCAGACTCACCATGGTCTCACCAGACTCACCATGGTCTCACCAGACTCACCATGGTCTCACCAGACTCACCATGGTCTCACCAGACTCACCATGGTCTCACCAGACTCACCATGGTCTCACCAGACTCACCATGGTCTCACCAGACTCACCATGGTCTCACCAGACTCACCATGGTCTCACCTAAATGAGCAAATTCAACGTCCAGTTCAACCTGAGGTTTGGCCCTCCAGCTCCGAGAGGAAAAAAATACTTCCTACCTGGGTCGTCCATGTAAACTTTTGTCTGTTTACAAGTTCTCCTGTAGAAAGAAACCCGAAACTTTACTGGTCGTGTGTTTATATATATATATATATATATATATATATATATATATATATAATGGTTATAATCATAACCATGATTTTTAAAGAGGTGGACGGATAAGCCAGCGGAAGGCCTCGGTCAGTTGACCAAAAGCTCCAGCTGTGGGTCATCATATGAATATGCTTGGGTAGCATTTATTCTGTTAGTGGGTTGGATTTGTGAAGGACCTTCCTTGAATGGGCCAGCAGGCCTATTGCAGTGTTCCTCCTTTCTTATTGGTTTGGTGGGTCATCATATGAATATGACCCACGTCAGGAAGCACTTGTCCTGTTTCCTGACAAACCTCACTTACCTATTTCTCTGTGTATATACACCGAGAGTTTATTCTAAATTCTTTCTCCTTTTTTTGGGTATTATTGCGTCCTTGTTTGTGTACCGGTTCACCGCAGCGTTAACAACTCTCGGACAGTCGACAGGCTTCAAACTAATAAGCAAATTCTACAGGGCTAACGACGAGCTTTTCTTTTTGTTTAAGGTTGTAGCACAGAGCAAGAGTAACTAATCTTTGGACATGAGCAAACTTGGCACACTAGACCGTCCCTTAACCTCCTCTTCTCCGCAGTTTTTTATCGTCGAATAAAATGAGATGACGAGATTCCAGAGGAAAGTTTTCCCTCCCCGAGGGAGAGTGAAGGAAGGATGTGGCCTGGGGAGAGTGAAGGATGTGGCCTGGGGAAAGGTCACAGAGAGGGAGAGGATAGGAGTTTCAGGGTGGGATGGGAAGGAGAGTGAAGAAAATAGGGCCCAGGATAATAAAGAGGGAGCGGGCTGGATTCACCAGGCGCGGAGACGATATGAAGTTAATTTTTTTTTTTACATACTTATCAAAATAAGATACATCACCAGCGTGTTTCTACGCGATTCTAAATAACAATTACACAGTGGCAACAAGAGCTGTGTTTCCGTGTTACATTCCGTCACACCGCCGGAGCTGGGCACCCTACGGAGAACAGGGAAGTTGTTGACACTTCGTGTATTCCGTTAAAGATTCAGGAGCTTCGCGGACTTCCAGGAATAATGTGACTGTTACCTGGAATCGCTTCCGGAGTTCATGGCTCCCGCGACCCGGTCCCAGACAAGGCCATGGAAAGAGAGATGGTAGGAGGGAATGAGTCTCAAGAGAAAGAGGAAGGGGAGAATGTAGGAAGGAGGGAGGGAGAATAAGGCTAAGGAGATTGTTAGTAAAGGAGAAGGAGTCTTAGGAAGACATGAGGGAGGGTAATAACGGTTTAGCTGTCTTGGTGGGTGTGGCTGAGTGTTGGGTGTGGTTCGTGGAGTGTTGGGTGTGGGTTCGTGGAGTGTTGGGTGTGGGTTCGTGGAGTGTTGGGTGTGGGTTCGTGGAGTGTTGGGTGTGGGTTCGTGGAGTGTTGGGTGTCGGTTCGTGGAGGAGTTGCTTTTCTGCTATACCGTCGTCGTCTGCAGGACAGACGACGACGGTACATGATAGACCCCCGGTACATGGGATAAACCCCGGTACATGGGATAAACCCCCGGTACATGGGATAGACCCACGGTACATGGGATAGACCCCCGGTACATGGGATAGACCCCGGTACATGGGATAGACCCCGGTACATGGGATAGACCCACGGTACATGGGATAGACCCCCGGTACATGGGATAGACCCCGGTACATGGGATAGACCCCGGTACATGGGATAGACCCCGGTACATGGGATAGACCCACGGTACATGGGATAGACCCACGGTATATGGGATAAACCCCCGGTACATGGGACAGTCCCACTGTATATGGGGTATACCATCCTGAGATATGACAATTCCCAAGTAATAGTAACTCCAGCTCTGCTGGAGCGAAACCTTTAAAGCTCCCGGAGCTGACGAACCTTTAATAGAATATTTATCATCATGGTCCTACTCAAGTCTCGCAGCTTAGGCTGACAGGTTTCTACACTAATACATAGAATGTGACTTTTTGTTCCCACTGTTAAACTTTCATATTGAACTGGGTAGGAACACGCTGCTTATATATCCAATTTCGCTAAAAAAAATAAAAACTGGGTGATCCATTGTTTTTTCTCCTCTGTTCTGCATCCATGCCTCGCTTTTGCCTCATGTTCTCTACTGAACATGCGATGCTACTCACCTTCTGTGTGAGGTCGAACTGAGATCATGAAACATGTATATCTCTCAGGGTTTTTTGGGCTCTTTTTTTTTGACCTTGTAGGCGACAAAGATACATCATAATCTACTCTTGTAAGATTCTGAGGAATGCCAAATCTTCGCTACGAAATTATTACATATGAAAACAAGAGGCTTTGTAGATCTGTGCAGGATACCATCATTGAGAAGTAGGGAAGTGGTGAGTATACTGAGAGGGAACTCAGTAAGTGTAGAGGGTCCACGACACTTCAACACCTTCCCTTCATGCATAAGGAGGATTACTTACAGACCCCAGGCTATCTTCCAGAGGAAACTCGACAAATTCCTCAAATGAATTTCCAATCAGCCTGGTTGAGGTAAATACCTCGGACCGCGGGCGGTGGATACCAACAGCCTGACTCATCAGGCCAGCAAACAGGTGGCCTGGTCTGGGACCAGGAGACGGTGACCTCGGAAATCGACCACTGGTAACCTACAAGTAACCCACAACAGAAGAAAAGACGTAAATAAGAAAAATGAAGATAATTTAGATATTGAACTCTGTACGTGATGGTTGGTCTCGTGATCAAGGACTCAAGTCTGACGTACTTAGACTGAAAATTATTACAGGTGAATACTACTTTGGCGGAAGAGTTATTGATGACTGGAGCAAAGTAAGAAAATAGCATAGCTGAAGAAATTTATTCAGAAAGTTTTACAAATTGGTAAGACATATTAAGATAGAGAATATATACTTGTTGATTAAAGTCCAAAATGCCGACAAGTAGGATACAAGTACAAGAGGTCATACATGGGCGAAACGTTGTCTTATTGTAAAATCCTGTTATTCTTTTCCCCTAGTATCCTATTATCGCATTGCTTGTTGATGTTCCCTGCTTCGCATGAGTCAGTAGGCCTATTGCAACTCTCCATTCAATGTTATACCATATTCTCGTGTTCCGGGAGACAGAGGGAGGCAGAAGATGCGTGACGCGGAGGACATCGTGAGGGATCGTATATTCTGAAACAAACTTCTCAAAGTCCTTGACAACCGCTTAGAAAACCGACAAGTTTGAATCTTTATTGATATGATGTCGCAAAACAGATAGACTGAACACATCGACTTCAGGCTGAGGGACTGATTGCCTCATTCTCCTCCTTAACTCTCACAGTTCTTCTCTGTATTTGACTGAAGAAGACGCTGGCGGGCGAAACGTTTCCTCAATAAAGATTCCCAAATGTTGCAGTAATGCCTCATACTGGAATGGTAACCCATGCTGCTGAGAACGCTCATACCTTTACTGAAGCAATATGTAGTAACTAGACTCTCATACAGCACTATTATCAAGTAAAATATACTTATAACACTTCTACAATCATACTGGAACAAGATATTCCAGTACACTTGAAGGGACAGTCTGTAATACACGTAGACAAGAGCACGTAATTAAATAATAAGCTGACATAGCGTGAAATTCAAGAAGACAGACCTGAATACACTCGTATACAGAAATCATTGTAAGGAACACCTGAGGAAGATAAAACTAGAAGATTGCACCCTTATGCTGGATATACGAGTCATAAATGTTTTTTTTTTTTTGTCATATGATTGCAACAGCAGAAGCAAAACTCTGCACTCGGTATTAACACGGCAGTAGTGTAGCACTGGTATGAAAATACTAGTGCTTGAGTCCTGTCTTGGTTAGATATTTTTAGCACGTTATTTACATCCTCTTTATTTATTCCTGTTCTCCATTTATAATCCTCAATCACATACCTCCCCCTTCCTAATTCTACGTCTTTCTAGAGAATACAGATTCATGGCCTTCCGTCAGGCAGTGGGAATAAGACACATGTGTATATACAAGACACTGAAGGAGACGTGCTCATGTATTTCTCTCCTGTAGCACTGCTCCTCTGTACGAAAAAATAAAAACGAACCGGCTTCAAGAATTCAAAGGTTCGTTCGAGCAGTTCCTATAAACAGTAAAAGTATTTTGCCTATTGGAAGGGAATATCTGGAAATACCTTGACACTTAAAATATAACTTGGGCTTCGTTCCAGTTCATTATCTCAAACTTCTTGTTGTTGCCTCAGTGGTAAAAATCAAACGTCTGCCGTCTTAACTTCTTGGTAAATCCAACAATACTCTGAACTATTTCTCTTCAACTTACAGAAATAATTGCAAGGTGCAACAATGGAATGAGTTGAAAGAAATAAAATCTGGAGAACGAAATTTTTTTTCTTAAATATATGACCATCATAAATAAAAACTTTGCAATATGATTAAAACAAAAGTAAAGCTCAGTTTGTATGTAAACACTATCCGGCATCAATAATTTAAAGCTTCGCTCGGTGTACTTCCATCTTTATTTTTCTGTGTTTCTTTATAGTTTCTATTTCCGTAATATTCATTAGGCGATTTATTCTTAGACCTGGCCGCGGGGGCGATGATCTACCGAGCTATTAACAGATAAATATTCTTCCAAACAGTAACCACCGCCATTCCTACCAACGGTACTCACCACCGTCCCTGCCAACAGTATCACCATTCCTCTCAACAGTACCCACCATCATTTCTGCCAACAGTATTTACCACTACTCCTCCAAACAGCACTCACAACCATTCCTACCAATAGTACTCTATTCTTACGAGGAATACTCAGCCCTAGCAACAGTATTCCCAGCAATATTAAGAGGTGGATGGTCTCTCTTCAGCTCCTCTCTAAGGCGAGAATAATCACGACCAAGACAAATCATTACTCGTCTCCTGTTTACCAACCATCTTCAACTTAATCCACTTGGCAACATTTCCAGTCACTCGCAGCCTCCTCGTCTGCACTCGTCCTGCGGAGATGACGAGGAGAACCACGAGTGACTTCATAATGGTCCAAGATGAACCGAAACGTCGTCTAAAGTTTCTTCTTCAGTGTGTTGGTTATTGTTGAAATGTTTCACTCACGATGTTGTGAACTAAGTGAAATGAAAAAAAAAAAGAACTTGCTATTTCACAATATTTTCAAAAGTTTTTTGGTTTTAAAGCATTTTTTTAGAAAGTTTCAAATTTTCACTACACACACACACACACACACACACACACACACACACACATACATATATACGCAGGATCGAATCCTGGCTAGCCGCATTTCTGTTAATGATTCAAAATCACTTGTTTCGTGATTTCATTAATAGGTTTAATTAATATATAGACAGATACATGCAAAAATGACTACTGTGAAAAAACTGAACTTCCAAGCGCATTCGTGATTTCTCACATTATCAAGGGACAGTTCCTTGATAATGTGAGAAATCACGAATGCGCTTGGAAGTTAGCTACTTTTTCAGTGGTTGTTCTGCATATTGTGATATCACCTGCTTACTGTGATCTTATTGTATGTGTATATATACAACATCGTACCTAATAAGCTATACTTTCCGAAAAGGCCGAACTCTCTTGAAAATTTTACCTTTTAAAAAAAAAAAAAATTCTTACAGGTTGATACATTTATTTTTTTCATTGGCAATGCTATAAAATATTCCAATTTTTGGACCAAACCTAATTTAGAAACCTCACATAACCTAACTTAAATTAGAGTAATTTATTTTTATCCAAATTCTACTAACTGATACTCCTTGGATCAACAGCTCCCTTACCCCAAGGGGAGAAAAAATGGGTAAGAGCCAAGTGGCACTTACTGTGTGAAGTGAGAAAGGGGTCTCAAGGGTGTCTTAGAGATGATGACGAGACGATGGTGGTAAGAACACATCTCGCCTCTGCAAGTAGGGTGATAACGATAATGCAGATAGGGAGAGGCAGAGATGTGGGGGATGATGAATAGCAATAATAAAGACAGGGTGAGAACTGGGGGGTAATAACGACATGGAAATAGTGTTACAATGGATGGATCAATGGGCTTGGAAAGCCAATTCATCGCTCAGTGTAATAATAAAAAATGATTAACAGGAGTGCTGAGCACTCGATCGCTCACCAGGGATGAAAAAAAAAATTATTCTGGATTTAAATGGCCGATAACAGTGAAGAAACGACTCGTTGCTGGAAGCTTTTATTGCATCAACGTTTCGCTCTCTGTAGAGCTTTATCCAGCGAGACGACTTTATCTATCTCTACGAAGCGAATACTTGTCCCAGTGAAAGCTGATTCTGTACCGTGTGTCTGTTCTTCATTATTTTCTCTCTACATACAGTCAGACAATCACTGTTCAGGCTCGTGTAACAGTCACCCATCAGACTGTCTTAGCCTGTCACTGAGAGGACGGGCTGTATCGATCTACTGCCCAGCCTGAGCCAAGCTCAGGTTAACAGAGTACAACGGTGTATATGTGACTTGAGAGAGCTCACTGCAGGGGCAAAACGTTGTCATTAAGGATCGCATATGTTTTTCCCTTTCCCATCCTGTGTGATGGAACATGAGGGGGGAAACATAGGTAACTTTTTTCTCCCCTACTGTATAACGATTATACAGAATAGGGAAACAGCACAGTGCTGATGTATCCAATTTGGATAAATAAAGATATCTTTATCTCTCATGCTTCCATTTATTTAAGAATTTCAGTACCTTTTAGTCACCATTCTTTTAACATGCATAGAAATTTTGTTGTTGTTCTCCACTAGACATTCAGGATTCTGTGATACGTTTATTTTTGTTCATTCTAAAACTGACGCCATTGCTCTACTATGGACCTTCCTAAATATATAGCAAATCAGTCTCTTGTCATTTCCATCTGTTTCTCCCTCTCTTCTTCCTCCTCCTTCTGCTCCTTCTCCTATCTCCACCCACCGTCCATCATCTTACACCCACTCCCACCTTTCATCACGCCTCTTACATCAACACATCGTAATTAACCTTCCCGCGTTCCTTGTGGGGTGTGACTCGCTGTTCCATGTTCCTTGTGGGTTGCGTCTTGCTGTTCCACGTTCCTTGTGAGTTGTGCCTTGCTGTTCCACGTTCCTTGTGGGTTGTGCCTTGCTGTTCCACGTTCCTTGTGGGTTGTGTCTTGCTGTTCCACGTTCCTTGTGAGTTGTGTCTTGCTGTTCCACGTTCCTTGTGAGTTATGCCTTGCTGTTCCACGTTCCTTGTGGGTTGTGACTCACCGTTTCACGTTCCATGCGGGTTGTGACTTACTGTTCCAAGTTTCTTGTGAGTTGTGTCTCGCTGTACCACGTTCCATGTGCGTTGTGATTCACTGTTCCATGTTTCTTGTTGGTTGCGTCTTGCTGTTCCACGTTCCTTGTGCCTTGCTGTTCCGCGTTCCATATGGGTTGTGACTCGCTGTTCCATGTTCCTTGTGGGTTGCGTCTTGCTGTTCCATGTTCCTTGTGAGTTGTGTCTTTCTGTTTCACGTTCCTTGTTGGTTGTGTCTTGCCATTCCTCGCACCTTTCGCCTCTCTCTCTCTCTCACTAATACTAAGCATCAAAGGCAACAAAGAATTCATTGTCAGCGAGGCTTCAGCGAGGCTTCAGCGACTCAAAACCTCATCCCATTCTCGCTTTTCCTCTTTTACACAGGTGAACATAAAGGTCAGGAGAGGAAATATAAAAGCACACCTTCACACCTTCAAAATACACCACTCTAATATACAGTGCAAAAGTCTAGAACTGTGTGACTCAGTTAACAGCAACTGCAAGTGAATTAAAAACTGTTTTTATAACAGTTATTGCATATTTAAACACACACACACACATTATATATATATATATATATATATATATATATATATATATATATATATATATATATATATATATATATATATATATATATTACTTGGAGTTTACCTGGAGAGAGTTCAGGGGGTCAACGCCCCCGCGGCCCGATCTGTGACCAGGCCTCATGGTGGACCAGAGCCTGATCAACCAGGTTGTTACTGCTGGCCGCACGCAGTCCGACGTACGAACCGTAGCCTGGCTGGTCAGGTACCGACTTTAGGTGCCTGTCCAGTGCCTGCTTGAAGACAGCCAGGGGTCTATTGGTAATCTTCCTTATGTACGCTGGGAGGCAGTTGAACAGTCTTGTGCCCCCTATTATTCTATAATAATAAGAATAAGAATAATGAAAAGAGTCCTTGTCTATAAACACCTTGATAATGGGCGAAGAGAGATCGTAACGTCGTATTCTGCCTCGATTTTGTTAATTCCACGGTATTGTTCCAACCACGGTATTGTTCCAACCACGGTATTGTTCCAACCACGGTATTCTTCCAGCCACGATTTTCTTCCTGTCACGGTATTTTTCCAGTCATGGTATTGTTCCAAGCACGGTTTTGTTCCAACCACGGCGTTTTTCCAACCAATTTTACTCCCCTATAATGTAGCTTTAACTTGTATTGAACTCACAAGCTAAAAAAAAAATGATGGATTAATTAATGTGAGGCACGCGGAGTGGTGGAGACTCGAACCACCGTCCTCTAACCGCAATACAGACAGGGTAAATGTGCTTACCTCGCGTCGCCTGACTCCCTAATGTCGAACTATGATCAAATGTTTGGCTAATCTGAATATTTGAAAACTCTTGCACGTAGAATGTGTTTTTTGGTAAACACAGCAAATTTCGAACGTTGCATTTGTTGTAGTAATTATAATCCAGGTCAAAATAACAGTCACACAGTTACATTAACACGATAAGAGTCACACGTATACATTATCACAACAGTCACACAACTGCATTCCCACAATAACAGTCACACAAAGTTAGAGTCCCACAATTGCGTCCTCACAGTTGTATTCCCACACAGCTATACATTCGTCTATAATAACATTCCTAGGATAACGTTCCCACAGTGACATTCAGACACAATTACACTTTCAAAAATATAGCGCCACCACAAAATTACACCACCCTCCCACACCCGGATAATTAACCTTAACAAACTCCTTCTCAAGGTAATCCCTGACTGAGAGATAATCGGCTTCATATACAGATAATTCTGGCTCTAATCATGTCGATTAATCACTTCGTAAATCTGGTTGTGGCTGAGACTAATAATATAATTATCTTTGGTTGATTGGCTAATTAGGTTAAAAGCTTGTCGAATACCCGAGGGTCAGTATGGCTGCATATTGCCTCTACACCACCAACAGTTAAGTGAACCTGAATTTCTTAAATTGTGATTAAATTCTCAACACACACAGACACACACACACACACACACACACACACACACACACACACACACACACACACACAAGAGTGAACATGTTCCCTCACAGCTGTTGGCGCTATTCACCCAGGAATAAGTAGGTACTTGAGTGCTAGTCGGCTGTAGTGGGTGGCATCTTGGGAAGGGGTTTGTATACCATAGATAGGACTGGGTAAAGAAGCTTTGGAAGGATAGCAGTTCTTAGCCTGTAAATGAGCTTAATAAGGATAACTCTTAGCCTATAAAATGAGCTGAGGTTGGATAACAGCTCTTAGTCTGTAAAATCAACTGTGTAAAAATAAAAAGATGTTTACGACATCCCCAGAGAAAATAGTATATTAATTTATATTTTCTCCTTCATTACGTCTTCCTGACATCAAAGAGCACCGTGGCTTCATTACCAGGTCGATTAAGATTAAAATGTGAAGCCAGGACTGAGCCCTTCCTCTTATTGAAGGCATCTAGGGGAGTGTGTTTTAGTCATCCCCCTTGTGTACGAAGAGAGGGTGTTGAAGAGTCTTGGGTCCCCTCAACTAATGTGTTACCTCTTACTGTACTCATGGCTTCCCTGCTTTTCACTGAGTGTATTTTGCACCGTCTGCCGAGCCACTTGTTTTAGCAGCGAGTGATATCTGTGTGCAAAGTTGGTCCATTTCCCTCTTGAGTTTTCCAGATATAAATTTCTCGCCCACGATATGTGGAGTAAGGTTTGAGGGGCTTCAAGCTTTCCACATAATTTAAGCACTTAGTTGAACACATCTGGGTGCGTGGTGAAAGGTCTCTGAGCTTTCTCCAAGTCTGTAGTTACTCCTGCCTCAGAAGAGGCTCTTTGTGTACATCAAAATTCCAGTCTAGGGAGAACAAGTGATTTAAAGAGTAACGTGATCGACATCTCTTCTTACGAGGATTCTAGTTATCCAGTCTATAATTTTCCTGGCGAATGTGATAATGAAAGCGATTGTTTACTAAGCACATTTATGCAACCATTAAATACGTAAACAAATAAAAGTAACTTTGTTTTTGCTTTGATGAGCCATTAATTGTTCATCAACTTTTTATCAAGAGCCCAGACTCACAAAAACTTATTATATGCATTTAAACCTATGTAGCTTTTTAAATACTCTGATTTATATGGATCTGGTGAAGAAGTAGTACACAAGGTGTGGATACATCACTGCCAACAACAACAACATTATTATTTCATCTGAATACTCTGACACTGATAACATTGGTATCTGATCTTAGCCATTTATAAGTCTTAGTTTTCCTTTGCATTCATTTTTCTTATGAATCAAGAACATCTCGCTAGTTGAAAGCTGCCTCCTTACACGTTCCGGTAACTTCAGTCGGTTGTCACACTATATAACAATAACCAGTTTACTCTCTGGTATCGCCAGTTTGCTCTCTGGTATCGCCAGTTTACTCTCTGGTATCGCTACGTTACTCTCTGGTATCGCCGGTTTAAAGTCTGATATCGCTAGGTCACTCTCTGGTATCGCCAGTTTACTCTCTGGTATCGCCAGTTTGCTCTCTGGTATCGCCAGTTTACTCTCTGGTATCGCCAGTTTACTCTCTGGTATCGCCAGTTTACTCTCTGGTATCGCCAGTTTACTCTCTGGTATCACCAGTTTGCTCTCTGGTATCGCCAGTTTACTCTCTGGTATCGCCAGTTTACTCTCTGGTATCGCTGGTTTAAAGTCTGATATCGCTAGGTCACTCTCTAGTATCGCCAGTTTGCTCTCTGGTATCGCTACGTTACTCTCTGGTATCGCCAGTTTAAAGTCTGATATCGCTAGGTCACTCTCTGGTATCGCCAGTTTGCTCTCTGGTATCGCCAGTTTGCTCTCTGGTATCGCCAGTTTGCTTTCTGGTATCGCCAGTTTGCTTTCTGGTATCGCCAGTTTACTCTCTGGTATCGCTACGTTACTCTCTGGTATCGCTACGTTACTCTCTGGTATCGCCAGTTTAAAGTCTGATATCGCTAGATCACTCTCTGATATCGCTAGGTCACTCCCTGGTATCGCCAGTTTGCTTTCTGGTATCGCCAGGATGGCAGCTCATCAGGGTACCTATGCTAATCGTGGTGAATATAAAAGTACTACTCTAAATAAATGCTCATTTGGGGGGGGGGGGGCACAAAGGAAAATCACATAATGCACAAATTAAGACCAACGTTCAACACAGAGGAACATCAAGGATCAATACCTGAAAGTATCATGGCGCATCTCGCCCATGGTCAACACTGTCACCCACCCAACAAGAGCTGCATATTGTACATAGCAAATGACAGCAACACAAAAACATTCTTGTTGTTAAGGAGAAGCTCTTGACGTAATTTTCTATATAATTTGGAATCTGTTTTGATATGCAAGAGACTCAACATCACGCACCTCTCCTTAACCTGGTGGTGTTGCTCTTGAATGTTCTGTAATTCATCAGACTGGGGCACGCTTGTTGTGGCTAGACCGTCAAGATGGCGCCATATGCTGCCTAATGTTTCAAGACATTGAGAAAATTATATATATATATATATATATATATATATATATATATATATATATATATATATATATATATATATATATATATATGTAATGATATCACAGTAAACAGGTGATATCACATTATGCAGGACCAAAAATAGCGAAATTCCAAGCGTTTTCGTGACTTCTCACATTATCAGGGAACTATAAAAATAAAATGTTAACAGGAAGGCATATAAGGACGAGATTACACTTCGTTGCCAGCCTTACCCCCATCCCCAAGAATACCTGACGATGTAGGTAGGTAGTCAGTGATCTCTGAAACACAGCTTATATTCTACCCAAAAATTTGTCTAATGTACCTTCAATTTGGGAAGAATTTAAGGTACATTAGACAAATTTTTGGGTGGAATATAAACTGTTTCATGGATCACTGACTACCCCTAACCGGGGGGCGACGATTCCTCTCAAAGGGGCTACGACCTTTCTACTTTCCTACAATGACAGAGCAGGAGTGAGCTAGAGGGTCATGACCTTTTTTTTCATTAGAAGAGATGAAGCAAAACCTTGTCTTGCAAAGTTACTTGATTAAAGCATACCAGAAACATCTATATGTCTTACCACGTATTCCATACTTAGGAGAATTTAGATTGCACTGGTCACAAGATGCCCATGTTAGACTGGGTCGTGTGCAACACCTCTTCCTTCCTTGTTGGAGAGTCTGCCATACAATACATCCACGTATTTGTCTGAGGAAACTTCTGTTTTCTCAGATCATTAAAAATTCGAGATAATATGCTTCTAACCTGATAATATTGCTAGTGGCACACACCAATAGGGAATACAATGGGGAACACAGTCACAAAAAACCAGGGCAAACGGAAACCAGGCCTATGTAAATATTATGCACTTGGTATCTGCAGGCATGGAATATCTGGGAAAACAGATGGGACTTGCAATTATGACCACCCCAGAAAATGCCGTGCCCATATGACAACAGGAAAATGCAACCTCCCTTCCTGTAAGCTTTTCCACACTGAAATGTGTCACTCATCAGTTCAGGAAAGACAGTGCTATAACTTATATTGCCAGGCACACCACCTAAAGGGTACAAGACGACACAGAACATCCAGACCATGGGAAAACCTGGGTAGCCACAGCCACTCCGGAGAGAGAGGTTTTTTAGCGTCAGGAAGGAAAAAAAGCTGGCAGGAAATGACAGAAATCGTACACCAACTGCAATCATTTCTGGAGTGGAATCACAGTCAATGACCTCCACTCCAGAACAACAGATATTAGTGCCAGGAAAAAAAGACATCCCCCCATACCACCAATACCACCAATCCAACGACATTCATATTTGCAAATATACAGGGTCTAAAGCCAGCAACAAATAACAAGATACCTTACATTCGTGGACTGCTTACAGAGTCAAATGCTATGTTTGCGGCTTTCACAGAGACTCACATAAGGGATCACTTGGACAATGAAATATGGATCCCTGGCTACAACCTATACTGATGTGACAGAGTGAACAGGCAAAAGGAGGGGGGGGGGCTGTATATCACAGAGTCACTTATATGTTCAGAACTACTAAATGCCTCAAATGATGTAGTTGAAGTTTTAGCAGTAAAGATCGAGAATCAAAACCTGGTCATCGTGGTTGTATACAAGCCTCCGGATGCAACGTCCCAACAATTCCAGGAACTGCGTCTGAAAATTGACCACTGTCTGGAAAACCTTCCAGCTCCTGCCCCCAACATCTTGCTCCTGGGGGACTTCAACCTAATGCACCTAAAATGGAGGAATATTGCAAACAATGTGGTAGCAGAGATAACACCAGGAGGCAGCTCAGATGAAAACTCGCACACACATGAACTTTTAAATTTCTGCACCAAATTCACCTTAAACCAGCAAATAATAGAGCCTACTAGATTAGAGAATACACTGGACCTCATCTTCACCAACAATGATGATCTGATACGAAATGTCATCATATCAAAAACAATATACTCAGATCACAACATAATAGAGGTCCAGACATGCATGAGGGGAGCCCCAGATCGACAAAATGTGATCAGTCGCGAGGGAGCCTTCTCCAAATTCAACTTCAATAACAAAAACATAAGGTGGGACCAAGTAAACCAAGTCCTAAATGATATAAACTGGGAAGATAGCCTAAGCATCACGGATCCTAACCTATGTCTAGAACAAATTAATTCTGTGGCACTTGAGGTTTGCTCAAGGCAAATTCCCTTAAGGAAAAAGAGGAGAAGATGTAAACTAGAAAGAGAGAGGTGCTCCCTATACAGGTGAAGGCAAAGAATAACGGAGCGGCTACAAGAGGCCAATATATCTGAAATACGTAGGGAGACACTGGTCAGAGAAATAGCAAACATCGAATTAAAACTAAAGGAATCTTACAGGAATCAAGAAACACGGAAAGAACTAAAAGCCATAAATGAAATTGAAAGAAACCCAAAGTATTTCTTTTCTTATGCCAAATCAAAGTCGAGAACAACATCCAGTATTGGGCCCCTACTTAAACCGGATGGGTCATATACAGATAACAGCAGGGAAATGAGTGAGTTACTAAAGTCCCAGTATGACTCAGTTTTTAGCGAGCCGCTAACCAGACTGAAAGTCGAAGACCTAAATTAATTTTTTATGAGAGTGCCACAGAACTTGGTAGACTCAAACCTATCTGACATTACCCTGACGCCAAATGACTTCGAAAAGGCAATAAATGACATGCCCATGCACTCCGCTCCAGGCCCAGACTCATGGAACTCCGTGTTCATCAAGAACTGCAAGAAGCCCCTATCACGTGCTTTTAACATCCTATGGAGAGGGAGCATGGACACTGGGGTCGTCCCGCAGTTACTAAAAACAACAGACATAGCCCCACTCCACAAAGGGGGCAGTAAAGTAATAGCAAAGAACTACAGACCAATAGCGCTAACGTTCCATATCATAAAAATCTTTGAAAGGGTTCTAAGAAGCAAGATCGCCACTCATCTAGATACATATCAATTACACAACCCAACTACTGGACCACTACGACAAGGTCCTGGATGCTCTAGAAGACAAACAGAATGCAGATGTTATATACACAGACTTCGCAAAAGCCTTTGACAAGTGTGACCATGGTGTAATAGTACACAAAATGCGTGATAAAGGAATAACAGGAAAAGTTGGTAGATGGATCTATAATTTCCTAACAAGTAGAACACAAAGAGTAGTAGTCAACAGAGTAAGGTCTGAGGCGGCTACAGTGAAAAGCTCTGTTCCACAAGGCACAGTACTCGCTCCCATCCTGTTCCTCTTCCTCATATCGGACATAGACAGGGATATAAGCCACAGTGCAGTGTCTTCCTTTGCAGATGACACCCGAATCTGCATGACAGTGTCCACCGTTGAAGACACTGCAAGACTCCAAGCAGACATCAACCAAATCTTTAAATGGGCTGCAGAAAACAATATGAAGTTCAATGATGAGAAATTTCAATTACTCAGATATGGAAAACGTGAGGAAATTAAAATCTCCTCGGAGTACAAAAGAAATTCCAACCACACAATAGAGCGAAAAACTAATGTCAAAGACCTGGGAGTGATCATGTCAGAGGATCTCACCTTCAAGGACCATAACACCGTAGCAATCGCATCTGCTAGAAAAATGACAGGATGGATAATGAGAACCTTCAAAACCAGGGATGCCAAGCCAATGTTGACACTTTTCAGGTCGCTTGTTCTATCTAGGCTGGAATATTGCTGCACACTAACTGCACCTTTCAAGGCGGGTGAAATTGCTGACCTAGAAAATGTGCAGAGAACCTTCACGGCACGCATAACTGCGATAAACCACCTCAATTACTGGGAACGCTTGAAGTTCCTAAACCTGTACTCCCTAGAACGCAGGCGGGAGAGATACATTATTATATACACTTGGAAAATTCTCGAGGGATTAGTACCAAACTTGCACACGAGAGTCACTCCCTACGAAAGCAAAAGACTCGGCAGACGATGTAACATCCCCCAATGAAAAGCAGGGTGCCACTAGCACGTTGAGAGACAACACAATAAGTGTCAGGGGCCCAAGACTGTTCAACTGCCTCCCAGCATACATCAGGGGGATCACCAACAAACCCCTGGCTGTCTTCAAGCAGGCACTGGACAGGCACCTAAAGTCTGTACCTGAACAGCCAGGCTGTGGTTCGTACGTTGGACTGCGTGCGGCCAGCAGTAACAGCCTGGTTGATCAGGCTTTGATCCAACATGAGGCCTGGTCACAGACCGGGCCGCAGGGGCGTTGACCCCTGGAACTCTCTCCAGGTATACTCCAGTATACCCAATAACCCTCACTTTGCAATCAAGGAATTCACACGCCTTGATTGTGTTGAGTCGCCAGAGCTGGCACCTAACGACTGTAGACGTTATGTTAGCAGAAACCCGGCCTCTGCTAACATTATGTTAGCAGAAACCCGGCCTCTGCTAACATAATGTTAGCAGAGGCCACATCGAAACGTAGAACATTCGTGGTCATATCCATCTGTACTTCGTAAAACACGAATCGTACTCGACAATCTCCAGGACGAACTGTGAAAGAGATAACAAGTATGTACCTCTCATATGCACACAAGCGCCAGAAACTCTCCATGCCGTGAATAATTACAGACATATTAGCGAGTGAGTAAATGCTGTGGCGGGACTATCCTCTATGTCGCACATTCGTGTACGAACGAATATTAAGAGAACCGTCCCTGTACTGTAGATGTTATCCACGGATATAATTCGCAAGTTGAATCTGTGGACAAGTGACGGCCGTCAGGCGATGTTCCATGTGCCAACGTGGCGACAGAAGTGAAAACGTCCATCGTCATAACAACAATCACACCCAGGTAAGTCTTCAACAAAGCACATGTTTAACCGTTTTGCTGCAGCGAATAAGGTATTTACTGTAGGGTTGATAAGACTAACCAAATCGACGTGGTGAGAAGAGGGCCAGTGCCCTCACGCATTACCTGCGTTACTTGTACACATGACGACAATATGTTAGGAGGGCGTCATATTTATAGTAACCCGTTCTCTTACAGCCAAGTGGGAAACAAGACAGCTGACCAGTCGAAAGAGACCCCCAGACCAACGGCTGCTGGGGATCTGAGATGTCAAGGACAAAGATGAGTATCTTAAACCAACAGTGGTCTATGTGTATTCTTTCTTATACTCATCTCCCAAATTTCCCCACACCATTAGCCTGGTGGGTGAGTGAGTACCATCAGGCTGGTGGGTGAGTGAATACCATCAGGCTGGTGAGTGAGAAAGTGCCATCAGGCTGGTGGGCGAATGAACACAATTAGGCTGGTGGGTGAGTGAGTACCATCAGGCTGGTGGGTGAATGAGCACCATCAGGCTGGTGGGTGAGTGAGTACCATCAGGCTGGTGGGTGAGTGAGTACCATCAGGCTGGTGGGTGAGTGAGTACCATCAGGCTGGTGGGTGAGTGAGTACCATCAGGCTGGTGGGTGAGTGAGTACCATCAGGCTTGTGAGTGAGTGAATACCATCAGGCTTGTGAGTGAGAAAGTGCCATCAGGCTGGTGGGCGAATGAACACAATTAGGCTGGTGGGTGAATGAGCACCATCAGGCTGGTGGGTGAATGAGCACCATCAGGCTGGTGGGTGAATGAGCGCAATCAGGCTGGTGGGTGAGAGAGTGTAAACAACACTATCCACTAAGTCAAGGTCAATATTTTCCCTGGGACTAATGTCTTTCCTATATCTGGACCAGCCCAATACTGCTCATCTTCTTTCGCTTATCTACGTCTTCATTCCCTCTTCTTACTCCTTCCTTCCCCTTCTTACTCCTTCCCCCCTTCTTACTCCTTTTTCCCCCTTCTTACTCCTTCTTTCCCCTTCTTACTCCTTCTTTCCTGCTTTTTCTCCCTCATTCATCCTCCCTCCCCCTCCTTAATGTCATATTCTTGTCAAATATTTTTTTTTTTCACTTTCTGTGCCTTCCTTTGATTTTCTTGTTATCATTTTCTTCATCTTTCTTCTTATCTAATTCCTCTTTATCGTATTTTCTTGCCCTCTTCTTCTCCTTTTCTTCTGATCCATTTCCTTCTACGTCTTCCTTGTTTCATCTCTTAACCACCAGTTCTCTTCCATAACTTTTGCTACATCCTCTCCTTTTATCACCTCCACATCCTCTTTCTTCTCTTTCTCGTTTTCCTCCTCTTCTGCCTCCATCTGTTCGTCCTTTTTCTGGTCTCCTCTTCTTCCTGTTCCATCTTAGTTACTCTCAGTGCCTCCAGCGTGTGTCAGCGAGAGAGAGGACACTCCTCACCATTGTCAACAGTCATAGAGTCAGCCCCGGGAAAGCTTTTTGCCTCCTCCCAGTATGAGTGGCTGGGTAACACCAGCTGTGAAGGGCGTGTTGGCGTGTAGCTTGTGGAGGACGTGTTACTCATGGAGGGCGTGGAGCTTGTGGAGGACGTGTTACTCATGGAGGGCGTGGAGCTTGTGGAGGACGTGGATTTGTGGATCTTCGTGACAAAATAACAGATTGGATAACAAGAACCGTCAGGTCATTGAATCATTACTTTCGCTTTCACGAATTTTTCAGATACTGCCAAGAGGGTTAGAAGGGACAAGAGCTAGAGCCGTCACTGCCTGCTGGTGGGGTCGCCAGGGATTCTGAGTCGTATTTCACCAGCCTGTCTTTGTAAAAGAAATTCCTGGTTGAATGGATGCGTGAGGTTGTCCGCGGTGTTGTGATAGAGCTCTTGAACCATGGGCTCCAAGAGAGATTTTCCCCATCTCTCCTAACAAGCAAAATGCCTCCCTTAAAAACCGTGAACTAGAGTCGATTGTTTCTTAAGCGAGATGGATCCTTATCACAGCTAAGCCAGCAATAGCTTGCCACTCAGCTGGTCATCATATCACGGCAGCTATTACCAAGGAACATTTGTCCTGACCAATAAAATACCGCTAGCTTAAACCATGAGACTTTTCATTAAAAAGTTAGAAAAAAAAACATTGTTATTGTCGACTCGTCACTAGACGACAAAAACTGCTCTTAAAAATTACCTAAGGGAGTTGGGCCACTTAATTTTTCTTACCTTTCTCTTCGTCTTCACCCTAAAACCCGTCCAAGGTCTCTCTCTCCCTGAGGCTTCCTACAAGCTCCCCTCCACAAACTCCCCACACTCCTTCCCCTCCCCGTTCACCCACTTGGTCTTATGACCTAATAAATATTTAAATGAGAATGAAATACAGTAGCAATCATAAAACCAAAATTAACAAAAACAATTATTACATTATTTCGACGTTTGAAAGCGAAATGCAGCGTTTTCTTTTTTTCTCTCTCATTCGTTGCTGCCATTAACGAAAATATACAAATCAGCATTAAACATTTAAATTCAAAGTAATTTTTTTTATGTGGTAAGATTCATGGAGAGTTGGATGAATCAGAGGAGATAAAAACGCCATCTCTTTAAGTGGCTTCGTTGCTTCCTGTCTTGTCCTCTCAACACGGGGATGCCAGAGGAGGTTTACAGATCATTAAGAAACGTAGGAGGGGAAGGACGATGGGTGGAAAGGAGAGAGAGAGAGAGAGAGAGAGAGAGAGAGATGGAAGCAGAAAAGAAGAGATATACAGATGAATGGAGAAAATGAGAAAGAGGTGGAAGAATAGATGAAAGAAGAATAGGAGGAAGAGAGTTGGAGGCAGAAGAGAGATACAGATAGAAGTGAACCTTAAGAAGTAAACCTTATGAAGTAAACCGTAAGAAGTAAACTTTATGAAGTAAACCTTAAGAAGTAAACTTTATGAAGTAAACCTTAAGAAGTAAACCTTAAGAAGTAAACTTTAAGAAGTAAATCTTAAGAAGTAAACTTTATGAAGTAAACCTTAAGAAGTAAACTTTATGAAGTAAACCTTAAGAAGTAAACCTTAAGAAGTAAACTTTAAGAAGTAAATCTTAAGAAGTAAACTTTAAGAAATAAATCTTATGAAGTAAACCTTAAGAAGTGTAAATCTTAAGAAGATTTTGCTTTCTGGTCAGGTTCCATGTTTTTGCTCTTGTTTGTTCGTTGCTTTCTTCCTCCCTCGTTTATTATCTTCTTGTCCCTCACCTCTTCCTCCTCGTTTATTTTATCTCTTTTTCTTCCTCCTCGTTTATCCTCTCGTCTCATTTCCTTCTTCCAAGGGCCATATAGCACCTGGTAAGGAGGGGGGGGAGGAGGAATGGGAGGCACACAAGTTTGATCTAAGGAAGGGGAGGACAAGCTCAGCTCCTTGAATCAAGAGCCCTACAACAGCATCAAGGAACCTTCCCAGAGAAGCATAGAGTGCTGATCCAGTAGGAGAATAAGCTTTCACTGGGACGACGTTTCGCCCTGTACGGAGCTTATCAAGTCACGTTTCGCCTGTGTGGAGCTTTATCAAGACTCGGCAAAGCTCTACACAGATCGAAACATGACTTGATGATGCTCTACACAGAGCGAAACACGACTTGTCAAGGCTCCACACAGAGCGAAACGTTTCCCCCCACCCAGTTAAAACTTGTTCTACAACCTCTCTTCTCCTCTCTGGTATGGGGCATTGCGACATTTCGCTTAATGTTTGCTTTACATGCGGCATCTCGAGCAGTATGTACGAGACGTATGTATGTGACGTACGAGAACGCATGGGAATCAAGGCAGACGGATAGACGGATTTGGATGCTGCGAACGGTGGAGCCTCGTACGGGAATCCAGGCAGACGGATAGGCGGATGTGGATGCTGCGAACGGTGGAGCCTCGCACGGGAATCCAGGCAGACGGATAGGCGGATGTGGATGCTGCGAACGATGGAGCCTCGCGCGCGAGAGAAAGTAAACATCAGGGAAGACCATATGAGGTTTGCAGGCAAATACGTGGTGTGGACGTGAGCTTTCATACATCGATGATCAAATACGTCTCCAACTCTTACCCCCGGGTCACGTGTATGGCATGCGTCGTCCCCCTGGGTACGTATATGGTATAAGTCGTCTCCAGGATACGTGTATGGCATACGTCTTCCCTCTGGGAGCCTCTGGGACATGCGTCGATCTCCGGGAACGCCTGGGGCTGCACGGACCAGTGCGTCGTTCCTCTGGGAACGTCTGGGGAATGCATCTGGATTTAGGTAAGTCTGATGCCATGCGTTTACCCTGGGTAACGTGTGAGAAATGAGGTGTCCTGTTTGTGTTGGCAGGGGCCGAGTCTCAGCTCCTGGCCCTCCCTGCCTCATAACTTGTTGTGTACGCCTAACAGGGCTGTGTGTGTGTGTGTGTGCGCGCACGTAGGAAGTCTACATAAACACACACGTGTAAGCTACCAGGCTAATAGCCAAAACATATCTCAGTATTTCACAGGAACGTCAAGAATTAACCCCCCGGCATCCACAGTGTAACATTTTGACCACCACCACCACCATCACCACCTCCATCACCACCTCCATCACCACCTCCATCAAATCATCCCCACCATCACCACTACAAACACCAATCACCATCACCATCACTACCACCACCACCACCACTACCACCACCAAGACCAACATCAACACCAACAACAACACTAATCATGGATTTTGGCGTGAGTGCTACAATGGTGCTGGCATGTGGTATTGGCGTGGGTGTTGACTTGGGTGTTGACGTGGGTGTTGACGCGGGTGTTGACGTGAGTGTTGACGTGGGTGTTGACGTGGGTGATGACGTGGGTGTTGGCGTGGTCGCTAGCGAGGGTATTGACGTGGTTGACGTGGGTGCTGAAGTGGGTATTGACGTGGGTGTTGGGGTGGATGTTGACGTGGGTGTTGACGTGGGGGCTGACGTGGGTATTGACGTGGGTGTTAGCGTAGATATTGACGTTTGTGCTGACGTATGTATGACGTGGGTATTGACGAGGATGTTGGCGTGGGTGTTGACGTGGGTGCTGACGTGGGTATTGACGTGGATGTTGACATGGGTGTTGACGTGGGTGTTGACGTGGGTGTTGACGTGGGTGCTGACGTGTGTTTGACGTGGGCGCAGCTTTCCAGCAGACAGCACGATCTACCGCCGCAGTTGACAGCCTTTGTTTGGGTCAGTCATGGCTGATGCACTGATTTTCGACCCATTATTCTCTACAGAAATATTTAACTAAAAATCAATACATTTACTATCTTCATTTATTTAAATAAAACATTTAAAAAAAATAAATCTCTAAGTTTAACAATTAAAAGAAATAAAAAAAGTAAAAATTTAAGACAATTCTTGCATGATTGTGTCAAGTAATTATTTTTTCCATGAAAATTAAATAAAGGTTATCCTTACGTAAATTAATGACACGTGCAAAAATAGAGGATATTCGCTCTTATTCACCCTTGTCATAGGTATCATTTTCCGCGTTGACTTTTTGCAATAAGCTTAAAAGGGATTAGCTAGATCCAGTTCGCCTTAATCTGTGATAACCTCTTGTCTGGTTAGTTTTACTTGTCTGTAGCTCTTATATACGAGTCCACTGTACTCGTTTGTTTTAACCTCTCCGGTGTTCTCTCTTTTGTTCACTCTCGTGTTATAACACCACGGTGTTCACTCCCGTGTTATTAATAACACCACGGTGTTCACTCCCGTGTTATTAATAACACCACGGTGTTCACTCCCGTGTTATTAATAACACCACGGTGTTCACTCCCGTGTTATTAATAACATCACGGTGTTCACTCCCGTGTTATTAATAACACCACGGTGTTCACTCCCGTGTTATTAATAACACCACGGTGTTCACTCCCGTGTTATTAATAACACCACGGTGTTCACTCCCGTGTTATTAATAACACCACGGTGTTCACTCCCGTGTTATTAATAACACCACGGTGTTCACTCCCGTGTTATTAATAACACCACGGTGATCACTCCCGTGGTATTAATAACACCACGGTGTTCACTCCCGTGGTATTAATAACACCACGGTGTTCACTCCCGTGGTATTAATAACACCACGGTGTTCACTCCCGTGGTATTAATAACACCACGGTGTTCACTCCCGTGGTATTAATAACACAACGGTGTTCACTCCCGTGTTATTAATAACACCACGGTGTTCACTCCCGTGTTATTAATAACACCACGGTGTTCACTCCCGTGTTATTAATAACACCACGGTGATCACTCCCGTGGTATTAATAACACCACGGTGTTCACTCCCGTGGTATTAATAACACCACGGTGTTCACTCCCGTGGTATTAATAACACCACGGTGTTCACTCCCGTGGTATTAATAACACCACGGTGTTCACTCCCGTGTTATTAATAACACCACGGTGTTCACTCTCTTGCCAGTTATTAATACTTATTTTATGAGAAAACTTATGAAAGTATATACACCTGCACGCACGCACGCACGCACGCACGCACGCACGCACGCACGCACGCACCAAGTATTATTTATAGTTGTCTAGTTAAAGTTCTTGGTCCTATATCTTAACTCTTATCGACTGGTTTATATTTGTGTGTTTTAGTATGTTTATGTATGTGTGCCTTATGTGTATGCATATGTGTGTGTGTGTGTTCTCACCTATTTGAGGTTGCAAGGGTCGAGTCACAGCTCCTGATCCCGCCTCTTTGCTGGTTGCTACTAGGTCTACTCTCTCTACCTGCTCCTTAAGTTTAATCGTATCTCTTCTCTTGTGTGTGTGTGTGTGTGTGTGTGTGTACTCACCTAGTTGTGGTTGCAGGGGTCGATTCATAGCTCCTGTCCCGCCTCTTCACTGGTCGCTACTGGGTCACTCTTCCTGCTCCATGAGCTTTATCATACCTCTATTTAAAGCTATGTATGGAACCTGCCTGTGTGTGTGTACGAGTGTGTGCGTGTGTACACGCGCTGCTGGAACGTAAGGCGCCTCTGGTATTTCACCTGACAATTTTACATAAAAATATATATATATTTAACTTCCTACCTGTACACACTTATATATGAATATACAAAAAAAATATATAAACAGAATTTCCGTCACCGTAGAAGGAGATGGAAAAATCTAGCGGGAAAAATATTTTCCTCATCATTATAACAGAAATTGGCAGTAGTGTTCAGAACTACAAAGGGGAAAAAAAGGGAGTCCCGAGTTTCGAACGTGTTCGAAATGCATGCAAATTAAGCTATATTTTTGGTTGGCCCATGTCAAAGGTTGCAGGTTTCCTGACGCGCTCCACTGCGTCGCGACTAGACCAGCATATATGTCGCATATTAACGCGGTAATTATCTCTTTTGTTTATATACATATATCTTCTGTGTTTTTGTTGCTTATCTCCCATTGTCGATTTTGCTTTTAGATTCTTCTTTCTTCTTCTTCTTTGTAGATTCACCGGTATAATCGCCCGGCCCGGGCCTTTTCCAAGAGGTGGCCCGGCCTTGGGTCCCTATCGTGGGAGTGTCTCAGACCAATGTCTGCCATGGGAGGAGGTACAAGTACCTCCTCATCTTCTGGGACTAGCTGTCCCCAGGCCCAGGTTAGACCCCTTGTGCGTTTAGATGCTCAGATGTACTGTGCTTTAGTATTATTATTATTATTATTATTATTATTATAAATTCAAAGGGTATTTATGCTATTTTGTAAACATGGGCTGGTGTTCAACCGGCCCAGTAAGATTATTGCACTTTACAAGATGATTGTTCTTCCTTACAGCAACATCATTGTACTTTACAGCAATCAACGATAGACTTAACAGGCGAAGGATTGTCAGAAACGGACGTATCAACAATAGCAGAAGCGGCAGTAACAACAGTATCACTGGGAACAACAGCAGTAGCAACAATATTAGCACTAGGAGCAACAGCAGTAGCAACAATGGTAGCACTAGGAGCAACAGCAGTAGCAACAATAGTAGCACTAGGAGCAACAGCAGTAGCAACAATAGCAGCACTAGGAGCAACAGCAGTAGCAACAATAGCAGCACTAGGAGCAACAGCAGTAGCAACAACAGTTGCACTATGAGCAACGTCAGCAGAAGTAACAACAATAGCAGCTGGAGCAGCAACAGCAGCAGCAGAAGCAGAAACTGCAATAACAGAAAAAACAGCAGGAGCAGCATTACTGAAGCAAGGAGCTTCGACAGTAATAACAACAGCTTACTCCGACGTCGCTACGAGCAAAAAAAAAAAAAAGCCATGGAACTAATAACGTTTCAGAAAAAAAATAATGTGTAAAACCAGCTGAGTGATCGACAGCAGGAAACCTGCTTTTCGTAAATAGTCACCACCTCAACCACCATCAACCACCACAATAACCAACCATATCAACATGTACGTAGATGACCTGCCAGAGAGGATCAAATCCTATGTGGATGACGCCTCATGTGGATAAATATGCGGAACGAAGTGTATGAGGGTGTGGTGAAGGCAAACCCAGTACACAGCTTCTCGAGAGGGTGTGAAGTGGTTATAGACACGTGAGCACATTCCATCAACTGATGTAATTGGTTGGTTGGTTAATGGGGTTTAAATCCTATCGACTATACTAGGGTTCTCAGGGCATGCATATATATATATATATATATATATATACTCCATGGGGAAGCGGAAAAGAATTCTTCCTCTGTAAGCCATGCGTGTCGTAAGAGGCGACTAAAATGCCGGGAGCAAGGGGCTAGTAACTCCTTTTCCTCTATATATTACCAAATTTAAAAAGAAAAACGAAAGTTTTTTTTTTTAAATTTGGTGACCTAAAAAGAAAAACTGGTTAAATTTGGTGACCTAAAAAGAAAAACTTTCGTTTTTCTTTTAAAGTAGTCACCCCTGCGTCTGTGGAACACGCGATGGAATATGAGAGGGAACATTGCTTGATAAGCAAGACAGATTTTCATGTCACATATCTGTATTTTGAAACATTTGGTCTGCACAGCTGTCCTCATCAGCTGAGGATGCAAATATGGAGACAGCAGAAAAATGACGTGATTAATTCATCAGTCTTGAAGAATTGGATTGAGATGGTCAGTCTCCCAGCCTGGTGATGTGTTCAATTTCATTTTCTTGAAAAATGCGTCTATGAAGGTGAACACATCAGGCTTGAGGGACTGACCACCTCGACGTACTCTTGTCAAGGTCGATGGACTGATCACATCATCTCTGTGCTGTCTTCATATGTGCCTTATCTACCTGCCGCTATTGCACATACTATTATTATTTTGATAAACATAGCTAGCTTTTGTTCCCACTGTGTAACGTTCACATAGAATTGTGTAGAGACACATTGATGATGTACATAATTATGCTTATTAAAAACACACGCAATCACAGCTTATTCATTAAACAAAAACAAAAAAACGTGACCGCTATTCCACCGTTTTAGGCAGAGCTCTGAGACCTCGGTCTCTCACCTGCATTGATTCTTGCCTTTTATGCTGTGATCATATGCTTTAAGTCTCACCACACAGACCTTATGTCACAGTCTCTCTCATCTCTCTCTCTTCCTGAGTTACGTCAAATTATTATAGTAGTTCTTGTTGTTTTTAAAAATTATTATTATTATTGTTGGTGTTATTATCCTTGGGACAAAACTAACCTAATTTGCCTAATATGCTCTGCATAACAAGGAGCTTTCTATTTAGTATGTCGCTGATGTCAGCTATGGTGTGTATAAGTTGAATCATGTAGAAATAAAGACATTATTATTATTATTATTATTATTATTATTATTATTATTATTATTATTATTATTATTATTATTATTATTATTATTATATGTTATAACCAACTTCTTTAGCCTCAGGCTGGTAAGAAAAAGAAATGATCTAGGCGAGGATAGGGAGGAAAATTATAAGCACAGCTTCAAGAGTAGGTAGGCAAGGGCCCAAGAGGTAAGGAATCATCATTACCCGTCAACAGCAGTTGAAAAGGAAGACCCAGAACTTAGATACGATCTATGCAAAGATTGTCAAGTGAGACTCTGCAATTGCACTCGGAAAACTTTGAAAAACAATTTAGAACAAATATACAGAAGTTGTTTACCTCTCTTAAATCAAAATGATACCAAACTGTTTTTGAAAAAAGTGAAATATGTGGAGGTTGCAAGAGAGGTGGTAAGAGAGAGAGAGAGAGAGATGTTGCAAGAAAAGGTTGCACGAAAAATGTTGCAGAAGAAAACTGCAACAGTCAGCGAGTGTTGCAATCCTTGATCGAACTTCTGCAATTTAATGGAACGGATCAGTAAAGACTGGGAGAGATTCCCGCTGAGTCTGGCGACCAGCAGTCAAGGTCCCCTGGCACCACCGGTGCCACTTTCCTGCTATAGTGGCACCACCACACCACAGGTGCCACTATCCAGCTATAGTGGCACCATCACACCACAGGTGCCACTATCTTGCTATTGTGGCACCACCACACCACAGGTGCCACTATCTTGCTATTGTGGCACCACCATCCTATAGTGGCACCATCACACCACAGGTGCCAAAAACAGCCTCCCTCACACCACTGGTGCCAAGAACGGCCTTCCTCACACCACTGGTGCCAAGAACAGCCTCCCTCAAACCACTGGTGCCAAGAACAGCCTTTCTCAAACCACTGGTGCTAAGAACAGCCTCCCTCACACCACTGTTGCCAAGAACAACCTTCCTCACACCAATGGTGCCAAGAACAACCTTCCTCACACCACTGGTGCCAAGAACAACCTTCCTCACACCACTGGTGCCAAGAATAACCTTCCTCCTCACACCACTGGTGCCAAGAACAATTTTCCTCACACCACTGGTGCCAAGAACAACCTTCCTCACACCACTGGTGCCAAGAACAACCTTCCTCACACCACTGATGCCAAGAACAACCTTCCTCACACCACTGGTGCAAAGAACAGCATCTCTCACAACACTTGTGCCAAGAACAGCCTCCCTCACACCCCTGGTGCCAAGAACAGCTCCCTCACACCACTGGTGCCAAGAACAGCATCTCTCACACCACTGGTGCCAAGAACAGCCTCCCTCACACCACTGGTGCCAAGAACAGCCTCCCTCACACCCCTGGTGCCAAGAACGGCGCCCACACATCACTGGTGCCAAGAACAGTCCCCCTCACACCCCTGGTGCCAAGAACGGCGCCCACTCACCACTGGTGCCAAGAACAGCCTCCCTCACACCACTGGTGCTAAGAACAGTCTCCCTCACACCCCTGGTGCCAAGAACGGCGCCCACACACCACTGGTGCCAAGAACAGTCTCCCTCACACCCCTGGTGCCAAGAACGGCGCCCACACACCTCCCACGACATATCCTAGCATTCTCGTCTCCAGAATTTGAGAACTGCTGACGCGACGAATCTTCAAGTTTTCCGATAATTCAGCTTAAAAAAAGTGAATTAACGTCTTGTTTATGAGTGCAACTGGTGAGTGCAGCTCTGAACCCGAGTGAAACTTTCCTGATGAAACACACTCTTTTCCACATTCAGTCTGATTAATACTTTTTCCTGCCTCACAAGAACATAAGAAAGAAGGAGCACTGCAGCTGGCCCACTGGTTTAAGAGAGTCAGGTCCAAGTCACCTACTGACCCAAGCCTCGTGTGTATAACGATACGGAAGAGCGAGTTTCTACGCGGCTTCAGCTCATCGCATCAATAACAAACGACCCTTTGCCGTTTTAGTGTCCACTGGTTAATATAAAATAGAAATTTAGATATAGGTAGAGACCTTCAGAGTATCGATAGGAAAGGAGGGGGGGGGCGCCCCTAAGGCGTACCGGGATCCCAACCGTGGTGTTTACAACTCTATTGGTGAAGCTGGGTTTTGCTGCTACAGTTTCCCTGGGTTTTAATTTATCCAGCTTGAAATCATTGTCGCGAGGTTTTTAGAAGAGTTCCTCAACATTCTGGGTTTAGCTCGCTGTGGCTACACCAGTCTTCCACTGGTACTTCCCAGCCTCTCTTACTATCACAGTGGAGAATAAGTCACAATACTGTGAGTGGAGCAGTTCTGTGTGTAGAACACTATGGCTGGAACGATACTGTGACTACAACAATACTGTGACTAGAACAATACTGTGACTTGTAAACAAGATGCCAGTTATCCTACAAGCAAGGTGCCAGTCATCTTGAGACAGGATGGTGTAAATCTGAGGATACCAGCAAAGAGCTCTGGATCCAAGGAACTAGAGCTACCATCTATTTCACTGCATCCAATCTGACTACCTCAAAATCCCAAAGCGTTACATGACTTTCATTTGTTAATGTTTCTTAATAATAATAATAATAATAATAATAATAATTTTAACCACAAAAGCAATCTCTCACTCTACCTTGCTTATATATATATATATATATATATATATATATATATATATATATATATATATATATATATATATATATAAAGAAAACAATGAGGATTTCTTGGTGCCCGGAAAAGAATGAGAGAGAGAGAGAGAGAGAGAGAGAGAGGCCATACTTATAAAGTGAGGAAGACGCAGTATATAAGGGAGTCTCGACAATGTTTCTTCGTAAACAGAGTGCTTGATGGCTCGAATGAAATCAAAGAAATAGTGTGCGCCAAAACCACTGTAAAATGGAGGAACTTTGACGATAAATTGATTACAATATATGGGATGCCACAAGCATGAGTTCCCTTCATGTAACCACGAATATGGAATTGCTCTCTCTCCCCCCTCTCTCTCTCTCTCTCTCTCTCTCTCTCTAGCACGCACACACACACACACACACACACACAGTGGGCGCCTGTGACGAGCGGTGTACCGCAGGGGTCAGTCCTAGGACCAGTGCTATTCTTGCTATATGTGAATGACATGACGGATGGGATAGACTCAGAAGTGTCTCTTTTCGCAGATGATGTGAAATTAATGAGGAGAATCACATCGGATGAAGACCAAGCAGGACTTCAAAGTGACCTGGACAAGCTTGACATCTGGTCTAGCAACTGGCTTCTCGAATTTAACCCCACCAAATGCAAAGTCATGAAGATCGGAGAAGGGCAAAGAAGACCGCTGACAGAGTACAGGCTAGGTGGACAAAGGCTACAAACCTCAACAAAGGAGAAAGACCTTGGGGTGAGTATAACACCAAGCACGTCTCCGGAAGCACACATCAACCAGATAACCGCGGCAGCATATGGGCGACTGGCAAACTTAAGATTAGCGTTCCGTTACCTTAACAAGGAATCGTTCAAGACACTGTATACCGTATACGTCAGGCCCATACTAGAGTATGCAGCACCAGTCTGGAACCCACACCTGGTCAAGCACGTCAAGAAACTAGAGAAAGTGCAAAGGTTTGCGACAAGGTTAGTTCCACAACTCCGGGGTCTGTCTTATGAAGAAAGGCTGAGGGAAATAGGACTAACAACACTGGAGGAAAGAAGGGTCAGAGGAGACATGATAACGACATACAAAATACTGCGGGGAATTGACAAGGTAGATAGTGACAGGTTGTTTCAGAGAGGGAACACAGAAACAAGGGGACACAACTGGAAGCTGAAGACTCAGATGAGTCAAAGGGATGTCAGGAAACATTTCTTCAGCCACAGAGTAGTCAGGAAGTGGAATGGACTAGAGAATGATATAGTGGAGGCAGGAACCATACATAGTTTTAAGACAAGGTATGATAAAGCTCATGGAGCAGGGAGAGCAGAGACCCAGTAGCAGACAGCGAAGAGGCGGGGCCAGGAGCTGAGTCTCGACCCCTGCAACCACAATTAGGTGAGTACACACACACATCAAACACTCTGTACAGGTTGTGGAAAAAAGACAATTATGTACATTTCAAGACATTTATTATAGGAAACGTTTCTCGTGGCTTCAGCCGTGGTTAGGTTAGGTTCGTCAGGTTAGGTTAGGTTCGTCAGGTTAGGTTAGGTTCGTCAGGTTAGGTTAGGTTCGTCAGGTTAGGTTAGGTTCGTCAGGTTAGGTTAGGTTCGTCAGGTTAGGTTAGGTTCGTCAGGTTAGGTTAGGTTCGTCAGGAAACAGGACAAGTGTTTCCTGACGCGGGTCTTAGATGACAACCCGCCATTTTAGCTTCTGGTCATCTGACCGAGGCCTTCAGCTGGCTTACTGGTCCACCCCTTTCAAAATTATGGTTATAGTTTAACCATTTTTTTTCATCCGTGGCTTCAATTTATAAGGATAATAAATGTCATGAACTGCACATAAGTGTATTTTTCCACATGCCATTTCTCACTCTGTACAGGGAACACACGTCTCCAGCAATTCAATCCTGTGGTCCGGCAAGTGAAGGCACCCTTGACACACCGTGCCTGACAGCCTCAAGTAAGGGCGCTCTGGATTTATCGCGTGAGCGGGCGCTGATCCTTCCTAGTGGAGCGTCATGCAATCTGGCGATTATCCACGAGAGACACTAAGTGCAGGCATGCAAGGGCCCAGGCTTCGCCAGACACCGAGTTATGACCCAAGATTAGTACTTCAACATGGCTCGTCACAGCAGGTGAGTTGCATTTAGCTTGCAAACGTTAATATGGGGACGTAATTAGCAAAATAATCTCGAGTTGTGATACTGCTTGCTAATGGGGTTTCAAGTCTATCAACGCCGCGAGGGGAGTTAAGTATGCATATAACCTATGCCTCTAGGTATATTCCTGGAGGAATACACCTAGACACATACACCTAAGCGCATACACTTAGGGGCATACATCTGTGTATAGGGTACCGTTTCTGCTCATGTCACTGTGTAAGGCCCGTGATTATATTGTCATCTGTGCTTTCAATCTCAGTTTATATTTAACTAACTAAATATAGACATAGTTAACGTTGAATACCGGTTGGAGAAATGACAAAGATATTGACTGAGGCAAGCACGCAGGAATGTGTGTTCAGAGTCGTGCAATGCACACGATCACATATGTTTACACGGGAATGGGTGTGCGTACACAAGCACGCGTGTGCACGAACACACACGTAAGCAGACTCGATTGTGCATTTACAAACACACATGCATACGTACACACACATTCATACACACATACTAGCATATAAATAAGTTAATGTAAGGTGTGTCCACAGCATGGTGAAAAATATTATTATTATATTATTATCAGTAGTAGTAGTAGTAGTAGTAGTATCAGTATTAGTAGTAGTAACGCCTCAAGTTAGTTCCTAATGACCCCGACTGTGTGTGTGGCTTGCACCAACAGCCTGGATGATCGTGCTATCAACCAGGGCCTCTGGGTTGGGACCGGGCCGTGGGAAAACCGACCCTATGAAATTCTCTTCAGGTAATCCACTATTTAGGTTTTCAGATTTTTTGCCAAGGAGAGCCACTGACATGCCATGATGAAGTGCAAGGAGAGCCACTGACATGCCATGGTGAAGTGCAAGGAGAGCCACTGACATGCCATGGTGAAGTGCAAGGAGAGCCACTGACATGCCATGGTGAAGTGCAAGGAGAGCCACTGACATGCCATGGTGAAGTGCAAGGAGAGCCACTGACATGCCATGGTGAAGTGCAAGGAGAGCCACTGACATGCCATGGTGAAGTGCAAGGAGAGCCACTGACATGCCATGGTGAAGTACAAGGAGAGCCACTGACATGCCATGGTGAAGTGCAAGGAGAGCCACTGACATGCCATGGCATTAGGGGCAGCTTAATCTAATGACTTATAGACTATGTACATAATATTAAAGAAATTGATTAAGTTTATTTTAGTTATATACTTGATTGTTCAAATTACAATATGATGATATTACATTGTAACAAGTGTTTAGTAGGATGGTAATATAATAGTAAAAATTGTGATCATCTTAAGGAAAATAACATTGAGCATTTTTGAAAGTAATTTGTAGTATGAGTATTTAGTTTAGGCTGAGTAGGTGGTAACATAATAGTAACATATTAGTAAAAATTGAAATTATCTTATAGGAAAATAATATTGAGCATTTTTTGAAAGTAATTTACAGTAGGAGTATTTGCAATAATAATAATTACAATAATAATCAAGACACCCCCCGTGAAAGGAACAAGGAAGCAAAAACACTAGGACTAAGGAAAAAATCTTTATAGATAACGCTTCTTCATTTCTCTCATTCCAGTTTTTTTTCATGTTTGAAAGTCATTTTTAGAGCTTTTTTTTTTTTTCCTCCTGTTTATGGACCTCAGGTTCCAGGATATTTTCCAGTACGGTTGGACATCACAACTCTCTGGCTCTTAGTCAAAGGAAAGCTCTTCTCTTTCCGACAGCTTGGAGTTAACTTTCAGAAATGTTAATGTTGCGCTTGTTAGCATACACATGAAATGCATGTGTTTGTGTGTGTGTGTGTGTGTACTCACCTAATTGTACTCACCTAATTGTGGTTGCAGGGGTCGAGTCTCAGCTCCTGGCCCCGCCTCTTCGCTGTCTGCTACTGGGTCTCTGCTCTCCCTGCTCCATGAGCTTTATCATACCTTGTCTTAAAACTATGTATGGTTCCTGCCTCCACTATATCTTTCTCTAGTCCATTCCACTTCCTGACTACTCTGTGGCTGAAGAAATGCTTCCTGACATCCCTTTGACTCATCTGAGTCTTCAGCTTCCAGTTGTGTCCCCTTGTTTCTGTGTTCCCTCTCTGAAACAACCTGTCACTATCTACCTTGTCAATTCCCCGCAGTATTTTGTATGTCGTTATCATGTCTCCTCTGACCCTTCTTTCCTCCAGTGTTGTTAGTCCTATTTCCTCAACCTTTCTTCATAAGACAGACCCTGAGTTGTGGAACTAACCTTGTCGCAAACCTTTGCACTTTCTCTAGTTTCTTTACGTGCTTGACCAGGTGTGGGTTCCAGACTGGTGCTGCATATTCTAGTATGGGCCTGACGTACACGGTATACAGTGTCTTGAACGATTCCTTGTTAAGGTAACGGAACGCTAATCTAAGGTTTGCCAGACGCCCATATGCTGCCGCAGTTATCTGGTTGATGTGTGCCTCCGGAGACGTGCTAGGCGTTATACTCACTCCAAGGTCTTTCTCCTTTGCCGAGGTTTGTAGCCTTTGTCCGCCTAGCTTGTACTCTGTCAGCGGTCTTCTTTGCCCTTCTCCGATCCTCATGACTTTGCATTTGGAGGATTGAATTCGAGAAGCCAACTGCTAGACCAGATGTCGAGCTTGTACAGGTCTGTTTGCAGCCCTGCCTGGTCCTCTTCTGATGTGATTCTCCTCATTATTTTCACATCATCCGCGAATAGAGACACTTCTGAGTCTATCCCATCCGTCATGTCATTTACATAAACCAGGAATAACACTGGTCCTAGGACTGACCCCTGCGGTACACCACTCGTCACAGGCGCCCACTGTGATACCTCACCACGCACCATGACCCGTTGTTGCCTCCCTTTGAGGTATTCCCTGATCCATTCCAGTGCCCTTCCTGTTATACCTGCTTGTTCTTCCAACTTCTTTACTAATCTCATGTGAGGAACTGTGTCGAAGGCCTTCCTGCAGTCCAGGAAAATGCAATCAACCCACCCTTCTCTCGCCTGCCTTACCTCTGTTACTTTATCAT
>WNWK01001877.1:110000-243137 GCA_009830355.1 Cherax destructor | reverse complement strand
TATTATTATTATTATTATTATTATTATGGGGAGGGGGCCCAAAACCCCGAATTATACATAACCTTAAAGGGAAAGGGAAAGGGGGGGGAAAGGGCTTTAGGTTTAAATTTCGGAAGTGGGCACTTTCCAAAGATTGAAAAAAATTGGTTTTAACCCCTACCTTGAAAAACCCCTGGAGAGAAAAAAAAAAAAAAAAAAAAAAAATTGAAGGGATCTAAACCCGCGTCATGTTTTGTGTTATGGCTGTTGTTGTTTTTTTATTTTGTTGTTGTTTTTATATATTTTCATCTTGTTTTTTTATTACCTTATTTTACCTGTTGCTGTTTTTTATTACGTTGTTTTATTGTTGTCGTTGTGTCAACAGTATTACTTGTGTAGTATCTTATAAAAGTTCTTGATTTCGCGTTATCGCAAGTCTAATTTTTTTCGTTATTTTATCGTTATCGTTGTCTTTATTATTATCGTTATCGTTATCGTTGTTTCGTCTCGTTGCTGCGTTTTGCATTGTTATCGTCGTTTTTTACGGGTTGTTGGTATCGTTTATCACCAACCCTTATCTTTATTTTATCGTTGTTGTAATTTACTCGGAACTGTTATCTCGTTGTTTTATGTTTCGTTTTTTATTTGTGTTGTTACTGTTATTTCTTGTTACTGTTTTTGTCGTTTTTACTGTTTTTGCTTTTACTGTTATCGTCGTTGACGGTTTTGCGTTGTTGCTGTTATGTCTTGTTACGATTGCTTTTTACTTTTTATTTTGTCGTTGTTACTGTTATGTCGTTTTCTTTATTGCGTTGTTACGTTACCCGGGGTTTTTACGTTTCTTTGTTAAATTTACTTTTCGTCGTTGTTACTGTTATCGTGTTGTTTGTTATTGTCGTTGTTACTGTTTTTTCGTTGTTACTGTTATTGTCGTTGTTCTTTATCGCGTTGTTACTGTTATCTCGTTCTTACCTTATCCGTTTTCTTTATCGTCTTGTTACTTTATTTCGGTTACGTTTCTCTTGTTCTATTTTTTTGCTGTTATTGTGGGTTTTACTGTTACGCGTTGTTACTGTTATTGTCGTTGTTACTGTTATTGCGTTGTTACTGTTTCGTCGTTGTTACTGTTATCTGTTGACTGTTATCGTCGTTGTTACGTTTGTCGTTATGTTTCGTCGTTATTACTGTTATTGTCTTGTTTGTTATTGTCGTTGTTACGTTTCGTCTTTTCGTTATTGTCGTTGTTAGGGCAGAGAAGCTGAATACAGAAGCATACAAAGGAAAACCCCCTTGGGAAACCCCAAGAAAAAATAAAAAGAGCGTAGGAGATGGCAGGAAGAAAACGGGTTTTTCATATCTGCCCCTAGTATGCAAGATCTGGCAGCATGCATATGCTTTACGTTTGGGGGACGACAACCTGCCAAGGTTTTTAATTGATGCTGGCTATTTTAACTTAGTATGGTAGTTTTGGGTTTGCTTGTTTATGTTCGTTGTTTTACTTTTTTTATTGTATTTTTTCTTCTTGTTTTTTTTTTATGCCTGTGGTGCTGGTACCAACAGCTAAAGTCTCATAAATACTACTACCCCGTCCCCGCCCCAGCAAAAAACAACCACAACATCCACCACCAACACCCTCAATAACCCCACCACCCCCCTTCTTTTGGACTGATCAAGTCAAAATCACTTCTGCATGTATCCATTGTTATATTCGACTAAAGGGCCTGTTTTTTTGACGAAAGTTTCAAAATAAATGTTTTTTTCATCTTGGAATGTACACGAGAAAGGTGTACCATTTATTCTTGGAAAATTCGGGAAGGACTGGTCCCAATCCCAGTCAGTATTAAATGAAAGCAAGAAAATTGGTAGGGGGGTGGAAAGGACCCATTAAAAAGCAGGGTCGCGATGGCCCCCTAAGGCACAGGGTTCTCGATTTGTTGAACGCCCTCCGTTCATGCATAAGCATTTACCAACAAACCTGTGGCGGGCTTTGATAACTTCCTGTTGCCCATTTCCTCATCGGCCGGGCTGTGCTGCTCACATTGGGCTGAGTGCGACCAGCACTAAAAGCCTGGTCGATCAAACTAGTATTAACTTCAGGGTTGGGAACTGGACACTAATTTTTTAGAGACGGAATGTTCAGTAAGTTTGTTTTAATAACCATAGAATTGACGGGGAAAAAAATAAACCAAGAGCTATCAGACATATCATGGGAATCAGACATGAGCACCTAAATCCCCACCAGTGCCTAGAAAGCTGAATACAGAAGCATACAAGGTATGTAAAAACACGAAAAAAATTGAGGAAATGAAGAAGATCAGATAAGAGAGGCGTAGGAGATGGTACGGGAAAAAACGGTTACTAATTTGGGAAAAACACAGTTATGTTTGGGCCAAAAAGAGAGAAAACCTTTAAACCCAAGTCACGGAATTAGAGCAAACGAGATGACAAAAGAAGTAAAAAGGGGAACAAAAACCTTGGATATTCCAAAAAAACCCCAAAATATTTCTACTCCTATGCAAAATCCAAGCTAAGAACTACCTGTAAATTGGACCATTATTGAGAGGAGATTCGTAATACGGACGATGAACAGGAAATGAGTAAATTCTAAAAGAACAGTATGAGTCAGTGGGGCCCAAACCCACTAAATGACAGCAAGGTAGAAAATGCAGAAATATTTTTTACTCCAGCAGAAGGCTGCGCAGACCACCAACCGACATTAGTACAAATCCCCTAGATTTCGAAAAGAAATGGCCAACATGCCCACTCACTCAGCACCTGGACCAGATTCATGGAATGCTTTATTTTTTAAAACAGTGCAAAGTACCATTAACCCAAAAGCCCTTAGTATTCTGTGGAGAAAGAGCTTAAGATCGGTGAAATTCCAGAGGCCTTAAAGAGTGCAGACATAGCCCCCTTTGCATAAGGGAGGTAGTAGAGCATATTTTAAAATTTCAAAACCAATAGCCCTCTACTTCTCACATCTTAAAAATCTTTGAAAGAGTGATGAGACGGCAGATTACAAAGTTCATGGACCAGCACAACCAACATAACCCGAACCAGCATGGCTTTAGAGCGGGTCGATCATGCCCCGTCACAGCTGCTGAACCATTATACAGAATTACGGAGGCATTAGGGCGACCAAAACGCAGATGTGATTTACACAGATTTTGCAAAGGCGTTTTTACAAATGCGATCATGGAGGATAGCCACAAAATGAGGGGCCCTAGGCATTAAAAGGGGAAGGTAGGCAGATGGATTTTTTAGTTCCTAACACAAAGAACACAAAATGTAGTAGTGAACAGGGCAAAATCCAGCATCAGCGAGGTCAAAAACTCAGTGCCCCCAGGCACTGTCCCGGGACCTCTGCTGTTTCTCATCCTCATAGCAGACATAAGTTTAAAAACACCCAGCACACTTTTGTATCATCATTTGCGGGTGACACTAAAATAAGCATGAAAGTCACTACGGTAGAGGACACTGAAAAATTACAGGAGGACATAACCCAGGGTTTTCCCAATGGGCGGGGAAAAAATGTGTTCAATGGTAAAGTTTTAGCTTATGAAAATGAAAACTAAAAAGGAACACTTTTAAAAACCAAGGGGGTCACCACATAGAACGAAAAAAAAAACTTAAAAAACCATTTTTAAAGACCATAACAAGACAAAATCACAACAGCCAGGAAGAGGGCGGGGTGGGTTTTGGAATTTTCAAAAAGGGAAATAATGCCGATGGTGACACTATTCAAATCGCTGGTCCCTCACTTGAATATCTCAGTGCTGACGGCCCCGTTCAGGGCAGGGAGAAATAGCAGAGCTGGAAAAATCCGAGATCGTTTACGGCTCACATTGAGCCATTAAAACATCAAAATTAGGGGGAACCCTTCCAAGTCTTGAACATGTACTCCATTGGACCCCGGGGGAGAGAGAGAGATACATGATAATATATACATGGAAAGTACTTGGGGCTGGTCCCAAATCTGCACACTCCATAACAACATACTGGGTAGAGATATGGGAGAAAGTGTAAAAAAAACCCCCAGTGAGGAGCAGGGGTGCGGTGGGGACAATACGGGAGCACGGGAAATTAACATCCGGGGTCCCAGACTATTCAACATCTTACCAGAAGATACCCAGAAACACGGCTGGAACCAGTGTAGAAGCCTTCAAGAAGGAAACTGGACAAATATCTTCACCAGGTGCCAGATCAACCAGGCTGTGATGGATATGTGGGCAGGGGTCCAGCAACAGCCTGGTTGACCAAAAAGCTTCGGGGAACTAAACCTGGTTTAAAGGTCAAGTAACGGTAGGTCTGATGAACAAGACATTTGTGCAACATTTGGGTATCTTTATTATGGATGAAACGTTTCGCCAGCCAGTGACTTCATCAGTCAAGTACAGGGAAGAACTGTTGAAGACGAGAGTGAGTTTGAGGTAATCAGTCCCTCAGCCTGGAGATGTGTTCAGTCCCTCGGCCTGGAGATGTGTTCAGTCCCTCGGCCTGGAGATGTGTTCAGTCCCTCGGCCTGGAGATGTGTTCAGTCCCTCGGCCTGGAGATGTGTTCAGTCCCTCGGCCTGGAGATGTGTTCAGTCCCTCGGCCTGGAGATGTGTTCAGTCCCTCGGCCTGGAGATGTGTTCAGTCCCTCGGCCTGGAGATGTGTTCAGTCCCTCGGCCTGGAGATGTGTTCAGTCCCTCGGCCTGGAGATGTGTTCAGTCCCTCGGCCTGGAGATGTGTTCAGTCCCTCGGCCTGGAGATGTGTTCAGTCCCTCGGCCAGGAGATGTGTTCAGTCCCTCGGGGCACCCCCGGGGAAAGTGTTCCCGTCCCTCCCAACCTGGGAGATGTGTTCAGTCTCCCAAGCCTGGAGATGTGTTCAGTCCTCGGCCTGGAGATAATTTTTTCCCAAGAGTCCCTCTGTGCTGGAGATGTGTTCAGTCCTCGGCCTGGAGGGGTTCAGTCCTCGCTGGGGATGTGTTCAGTCCCTCGGCCTGGAGATGTGTTCAGTCCCTCAGTCATGATAAAAGTACAGCATGTGAGCAGAGAAGGGACTTATATAGTATAGGCAAGCATTGAACAATTCCCAGCATCAAGAACCCAAGATGTTGCTGCGTCTGACAGGTATTGTATAGTTTAGAAAACCGATAAGTTGATGACTGTTGTACAAGTGTCTCATTCCACCTGTACAATATGACGTGTCGGCTTTCTATACTTCTTGCATAACCTAGAGGTCTGTTTTGGGGACCGGGGCGAGGGGAAGGGGAGTGGGGCTTGAGGACTCCTGGAATCACCGTAAGGGAAACCTGTGCCCACTCTGATAGCTATTATCACGCTCTGGCTTCTATTCACATTTTCCGTTTTCACGTGAACACTTTCCCTCAAGCAGCGTCTGGCTGCTGTGTGGTGTAAGATGTAGTCTCTCACCCTCCCCTTCCTCAATTCTGCTTGCTTCAGCAAGAAGATATCAGAAATATTGCAGGAACGAAGATGGAAGTTTTCAAGTCGACACTGGGTAATACTCTGGCAAGCGCTTGTTCAGGCGTAGGTTGTGGGGGAACGCCTTCACGGTCGTGCAAACCCATTGGCTCCCTCATATGGAGCGGAGGAGAGGGGAAAACCATGAAACCATATACAGGAAATAGTGTGAGCAGTCCCCTGGTCGCAAATCTTAACCACCTAGTAACAACATATTTTTGGTGTGCTAGGGTATGGGAGAGTGTATTAGTAAAGCTAGGTGGGGAGCAGGGGTGTGTGGTGGGGACTGCAGGGCACTGTGTTTACATCGGGGTCCCAGAGTTTTTCAACATGTTACCAGAAGATATCGAAGTACAGGCTGGGGGGCCAGGTGTAGTGTTCAAGAGAATGGACTACATATTTTCACAGGTGCATGATGAGGTACAGGTGTTTGATGTGATTATGTGGGGCTGCGGTGTATTGTGTGGTGCTGCAGGTGTATTGTGTGGTGCTGCAGGTGTATTGTGTGGTACTACAGGTGTATTGTGTGGTACTACAGGTGTGTATTGTGTGGTACTAGGTGTGTTGTGTGTGGTGCTACGGTGTGTGTGGTCGACATGTGTTTGTGTGGTGCAGGGTGTATTGTGTGGTGCTACAGGTGTATTGTGTGGCTACAGGTGTATTGTGGTGCTGGGTTTTGTGTGTACACAGGTGTGTATTGTGTGTACTACAGGTGTGTTGTGTGTGGTGCTACGGGTGTATTGTGTGGTGCTACGGGTGTATTGTGTGGTACTACAGGTGTGTATTGTGTGGTACTACAGGTGTGTTGTGTGTGGTGCTACGGGTGTATTGTGTGGTGCTACGGGTGTATTGTGTGGTGCTACAGGTGTATTGTGTGGTGCTACGGGTGTATTGTGTGGTGCTACGGGTGTATTGTGTGGTACTACAGGTGTGTTGTGTGTGGTGCTACGGGTGTATTGTGTGGTACTACAGGTGTGTAAGTGTATCTTACTAGACTGCATATTTGCCGGTCACTTTTTAACCTGAAACCACTCTGAGGATATTGTTATATTCTAGAATTTTTTTAGATGAATATTGGCTAAAATTATTCTAGTAACTCTCAAGAACATAACGGTCAAGTATAGCAGAATATGAGAAGTATCCCGAATTATTTATGTAAAGATAAAGGCAAGTTGTTAAGTGTAGGCACTTATCCCGGGTGTACAACTTGTTTAGACACTTTTGTCATAAAATGATTATGGCGCTGCTCTAGTGCGCTATGTGCACACATGAATTTTTAGGCCAATTAAAATATAAACTAATTTTAGCTTGATTTTGTTATTCGCAATACATTGAACGTGATATTTTTAAGTAGTTTTGATCTTGACTTGAGCCAAACACTTTTATCATCGTAAAAAATGATCAATTTTTACAATGTTCGGTGAGAAATAATGTTTTCGTAATATATTGTTGGAAACAGTGCCACCAGTGTTGTGTGGTCAATACAAGTGATGTAGTGCCACCAGTGTTGTGTGGTCAATACAAGTGATGTAGTGCCACCAGTGTTGTGTGGTCAATACAAGTGATGTAGAGTTGGCACACGTACTATACCTGGAAAGGCTTTCGGGGGTCAACGCCCCCGCGGCCCGGTCTGTGACCAGGCCTCATGGTGGATCAGGGCCTGATCAACCAGGCTGTTACTGTTGGCCGCACACGTGTTAGAAACTACCACCAGTGGTGTTGTGTGGTCAATACAAGCAGCGGCGTAGTATGTCTACATGTGTTGGAAGCACTGCCACTAGTAGGGGGGTGACCAATACAAATGATGTAGTGGGTACATGTGTTGTTGGAAACTGCCATCAGTGTTTTGTGGTTAATACAAGCAGTGATGTAGAGTACCTGTGTTGGAAACACTGCCACCAGTGATGGTGTGTGGTCACTGGAAGCAGTGATGGTGTGTGGTCACTACAAGCAGTGATGTACCTTTACCTTTGAAGAGTTTCGAGAGTTTAGCTACTCTCGGAGCCCGGCCATGGGCCAGGCTCTTCTGGTGCTTGCCTGATCTACCAGGCCCGCTGGGTACATATTGGAAACACTGCCACCAATGGTGGTGTGTGGTCACTACAAGCAGTGATGGTGTGTGGTCACTACAAGCAGTGATGGTGTGTGGTCACTACAAGCAGTGATGGTGTGTGGTCACTACAAGCAGTGATGGTGTGTGGTCACTACAAGCAGTGATGGTGTGTGGTCACTACAAGCAGTGATGGTGTGTGGTCACTACAAGCAGTGATGGTGTGTGGTCACTACAAGCAGTGATGTGTGTGGTCACTACAAGCAGTGATGGTGTGTGGTCACTACAAGCAGTGATGGTGTGTGGTCACTACAAGCAGTGATGGTGTGTGGTCACTACAAGCAGTGATGGTGTGTGGTCACTACAAGCAGTGATGGTGTGTGGTCACTACAAGCAGTGATGGTGTGTGGTCACTACAAGCAGTGATGGTGTGTGGTCACTACAAGCAGTGATGGTGTGTGGTCACTACAAGCAGTGATGGTGTGTGGTCACTACAAGCAGTGATGGTGTGTGGTCACTACAAGCAGTGATGGTGTGTGGTCACTACAAGCAGTGATGGTGTGTGATGGTGTGTGGTCACTACAAGCAGTGATGGTGTGTGGTCACTACAAGCAGTGATGTAGAGTGGGTACACGTGTGCGTGATCATAATTAATATTGACCGTGCCGAGGCAACAATAGCTACAAAAGGTAATTGTTGGCAGGAGTGGCAGATAAAGACGACGATTGATGGTAATTATTGATTGTTATATTGCTATTATGGGGAGGAGAAGGCTGCTAGGGTACTGTTATTTGTAGCAGACCAAGTCTACCACCTCGTCCCCCCCCCTCCCACCTACCTTCTCTTTAATATTCTCTACCTCCCCTTACTCCATCCTACCGCTCTTTACTCCCCCTCCTCCTTACTCTGGTATAGTCTTGTGTTGAGTACATATAGTTGGTCATAATTTTGACAAGTTAGGACCTTGTGTGTGGGGGGGGGGCGCCCCATGTTTTGGTACTTATGTGATCGCACTGATCTCTCAACTGTTGTGATCACACTGATCTCTCAACAGTTGTGATCACTTGTATCACAACTACTACTACCACTTGTATCACTACCACTACTACCACTTGTATCACAACTACTACTACCACTTGTATCACTACCACTACTACCACTTGTATCACTACTACTACTACCACTTGTATCACTACTACTACTACCACTTGTATCACTACTACTACTACCACTTGTATCACAACTACTACTACCACTTGTATCACTACCACTACTACCACTTGTATCACTACTACTACTACCACTTGTATCACTACTACTACTACCACTTGTATCACTACCACTACTACCACTTGTATCACTACTACTACTACCACTTGTATCACTACTACTACTACCACTTGTATCACTACTACTACCACTGTATCACTACTACTACCACTTGTATCATACTACTACTACCACTTGTATCACTACTACTACTACCACTTGTATCACTACTACTACCACTTGTATCACTACTACTACCACTTGTATCACTACTACTACTACCACTTGTATCACTACTACTACCACTTGTATCACTACTACTACTACCACTTGTATCACTACTACTACTACCACTTGTATCACTACTACTACTACCACTTGTATCACTACACTACTACCACTTGTATCACTACTACTACTACCACTTGTATCACTACTACTACTACCACTTGTATCACTACTACTACTACCACTTGTATCACTACTACTACTACCACTTGTATCACTACTACTACCACCACTTGTATCACTACTACTACCACCACTTGTATCACTACTACTACCACCACTTGTAACTACTACTACTACCACTTGTATCACTACTACTACCACCACTTGTATCACTACTACTACCACCACTTGTATCACTTCTACCACCACCACTTGTATCACTACTACTACCACCACTTGTATCACTACTACTACCACCACTTGTATCACTTCTACCACCACCACTTGTATCACTACTACTACCACTTGTATCACTACTACTACCACCACTTGTATCACTACTACCACCACCACTTGTATCACTTCTACTACTACCACTTGTATCACTACTACTACTACCACTTGTATCACTACTACTACCACCACTTGTATCACTACTACTACCACCACTTGTATCACTTCTACCACCACCACTTGTATCACTACTACTACCACTTGTATCACTACTACTACCACCACTTGTATCACTACTACTACTACCACTTGTATCACTACTACTACACCACTTGTATCACTACTACTACCACCACTTGTATCACTACTACTACTACCACCACTTGTATCACTACTACTACTACTACCACTTGTATCACTACTACTACTACTACCACTTGTATCACTACTACTACTACTACCACTTGTATCACTACTACTACTACCACTTGTATCACTACTACTACTACCACTTGTATCACTACTACTACCCACTTGTATCTACTACTACTACCACCACTTGTATCAACTACTACTACCACCACTTGTATCACTACTACTACTCACCACTTGTATCACTACTACTACTACCACTTGTATCACTACTACTACTACCATTTACCACCAACCTTGTATCACTACTACCACCACCACTTGTATCACTACTACCACCACCACTTGTATCACTTCTACTACCACCACTTGTATCACTACTACTACTACCACTTGTATCACTACTACTACCACCACTTGTATCACTACTACCACCACCACTTGTATCACTACTACCACCACCACTTGTATCACTACTACTACCACCACTTGTATCACTACTACCACCACCACTTGTATCACAACTACCACCACCACTTGTATTACACCTCACTCTGAGCATATATATACCCTCTGTGTCCATGTATTGTTTATAACAGCTTGACAAAGCTCCTGGAGAGCGAAACGTTGCCACAATAAACTGTCACATTAGTTGCGCTTGTGTCCTTTTACTTATATTGTTGGTAATTCTACCAACATTAATACAAGCTGTTGTTATTGGCAGTAAGGCTCCCACATATCCAATACAGCCTGGTTGATCCACCTTAGTGTTTTAATCACTGAACGATTCATACTGTGATTACGACTTTTGTCAGAAGACACTGTTACCTGGTGAATAACCAACCGCCACCGCTGCTGTATGACGTACCTGTAACGGGTTTCCAGGATTCTTCTATCCTCACTGCCTGGGCTGAGGCCAAACCTGGCTGTTGCTGCTAGCTATCTGCAAACTTGCATCATAATCTTGCTGATACGACACTTGTAGAAAACTCCTATTTTAACTCCGACAGTTTTTCTGGTAGAGGATCCATATGAAGCCAGGAGAGTAACCCCAGTAACGGCCAGAGAGGCGGGCCAGGAGCTGAGACTATACCTGCAACCACAAATGCGTGGGCTGGCGCTCGTACACACGCTTACATACACACACACACACACACACATGCATGGAGGCAGGATCCATACATAGCTTTAAGGAGAGGTATGATAAAGCTCATGGAGCGGGTAGAGTGACCGCGTAGCGGCCAGTGAAGAGGCGGGGCCAGGAGCTATGACGACCCCAGAAACCACAACTAGGTGAGTACACACACACAGGCGGGGCCAGGAGCTGAGTTTCGACCCCTGCAACCACAAATAGGTGAGTACGTACACACATACCTACACCTACCTACCAGTCCCCACATCCCTTCACCATCCTACTACCTCCCCCCACCCATCCCCCCCAGACCCCTCACCACACACAAAGGAGATCTCAAACCCAGCACCTCGCTGGCCTGGTGATATCAGTAGTTGCTGCCCACGGCTGGCCACCTGCAAACTAGCTCCTATTTAACAAATCGTAACAAATTTTATTTGATCTAATGGGAGTATGTTGACGAGGATGGAGTTTCAACACTCCCTCTTCCTTGCAGCACGTGAACTGCTAAACGTGGCTGTCAAATGCAAACCCGGCACATAAAACACAAGCCGTCATATATGCCAACAGTATCAGACAACACTACATAGTGTAAGACCAGTGGTGGAGTGCCACGCCAGATTGGAACCATCATCTAATAAAATTTAAAAAGAAAACTAAGAAAGTTGAGAGGTGTGCTAGAAGTGTGAGCTGGCATCACTAGAACATACAAGAACACAATGGTTTTCACTGGACTGAAGACCATCAGTAATGCAACTAACGCTAAAATATGTAAACGTCTGGGCTTTTTATTTTGACGCTGCCACAGTCTTCTTGGTGGGTCAGTCTTGTTTGCACTTTAAAATATTTTGTCTCTATCATTGTAATTATTGGTTTAATGTAGGTTATAATTGGCTAAATTTTGTTAATTGTGACATTAACCCAAGGTTATCCACCCTAACATAAATATCAATAACAGAAATTGTGACAGCAAGAACAGTGGATAAATTGATACGTAGGAAGCTGATGAACGATTGTTAGTGACACGACCGTACTCCCCTTGCTGCTCCCACGGTCACCCTCATGGAGCAGGGAGAGAGTGGACCTAGTAGCGACCAGCGAAGAGGCGGGGCCAGGAGCTGTGAATCGACCCCTGCAACTACAAATAGATGAGTACAAATAGGAGAGTACCGCCGACCCAGTCTTCGATATAATGCTGCCGAAGATTGCAGTCTCAGACCACAACATTATTGAGGCACAGACCTGTATGTTCAGTGGCCTAGGACAAAGAAACATGAACAGTCATGAAGTAGGGTAGGTTCGTCAGGACACCGGACAGGTGTTTCCTGACGCGGGTCTTAGTCATGATGACCCGCCGTTGGAACTTTTGGTCATTTGACCGAGGCCTTCCGTTGGCTTACCGGTCCACCCCTTTTAAAAATTATGGTGTATTACAAACATTTTATGTCATGAGGACGGTTTTAACATTTAGCTTCAACAGTAAAAAAACAACTGGGATCAAATAATGTTGAACCTGACGAGATAAGCTGCAATGATAACATGACTACCCAAGATCTGAACTAGTTCATCGAAAGAATGCGCTTTTTGGTGCTCGAAGTATGTTCCAGACACGTATCTGTGGTAGAGAAGTTGCAAATTAGAGGAGAGGGCGTGGGGGAGGGACGCTCCCTCTACAAGCGAAGACGATGGATAACAAATCTGAAAGGCGGCAGTAATCTCTGAAGCACGAAAGGAAACTCTGGTTAAAGATATGGAGAATATCAAGCACAAACTAACTGCATCATATAGAGTGCAAATTCCGTGCGCGAAACTTCGGTGTAATGATGTTGGAAGATGTCATTCAAGAATCACAATGTTGCTATTGCTACGGCAAGGAAATTGACAAGACATGTTAAGCCAGTGATCACGGCAAGAGATGTTGAGCCATTGATTCTCTTTATACGTTACTTGTTCCCTCCAGGCTTGTATACTGTATACTTTCAAGGCAGGCGAGATTGCTGAACTGGAAAATGTACAGAGAACCTTCACTGCTCGTATGTACTGAGTCAAGCATGTGAACTACTGGGAAAGTTTGAAAATCCCTTTAGTTGTATTCCTTGGAACGTAGGCGATAACGTACATAATTTACACCAGGATAATCCTGACGGGACTGGTCACAAACTTGAACACTGTAATCAGTCCGTATGGCAACAAGAGACTTGGCAGACGGTGCAAAAAGGAGAGACGCAATGAGTACACTGAGAAAGAACTCTATGAATATCAAAGGTTCCCCGAATCAACGCCCTCCCTCCGTGCATACGGGAAATTACCAACAAACCTTGGGGGTCTTCAAGAGGGAACTTGACAAGTTGCTCAAGTCGCTGCCTGACTAGCCGGGCTGTGCTTCGTATATTTGTGTGCGGCCAGCAGTAACAGCCCAGTTGATGAAGCCTTGACCTCCAGGAGGTTTGTTCTGGGACCGGGTCGCGGCACATTGACTCGCGGAAACGCCCTTCAGGTATCTTTCTGGTAAAGAAAGTAAAAAAAAAACAGTGTTGGAAGAGACTGTCACATTTGAGGGACAGACCAATTAATATGGGAAGGAACACAACGAGGACACTGATTGAAACCAATCTTCGTGCCCATTAGTTCAAATGAACCACATGAACTTGAAATATTCTTACATAATGAGGGCAGTAACAAAATGGAATACATGAAAAAGAGAGTTGTAATAAGGGGGTAATTTCATATATGGATGCACAAGTTGTTGGAGTTCAACACTTCAGTAAGTTGAGTACCACTAGGACAGTATATGTGCATATAGTCCACAAAAAAATATTAGGTAACGGAAGATTGGATATCAGATTGGAGGGAGAGAGTATGGAGGAAGTGAATGTATTCAGATATTTGGGAGTGGACGTGTCAGCGGATGGGTCTGTGAAAGATGAGGTAAATCATAGAATTGACGAAGGGAAAAAGGTGAGTGGTGTGTCGTGTGGGTCTTGGGAGAGATATTTAGGTAGACAAAGACACTCCTTGTAGGATGGTTACGGTATATTTACGGTCTATGAAGGAGAGCCCAGCCACCGTCCGTCCAGCTCGTAGGTCTGTTGCTTCTGAGGTACGCCTATGGGGGCTATGCACATGCGCTGAGCCTCTGACGTCAGTGGGTATCGTGACGTCACACGCAAAGGGACCCGCTGTATAACTTAAGAAGAACGTTGATACACTACACAAGTGTATATATGATACTGACACGACAGGTGCACTGAGGAATTTGTGGAGACAAAGAACTTTATCCATGAAAACAAAGAGGGAAATGTATGAGAGTATAGCTATACCAACACTCTTGTATGGGTGTGAGGCATGGGTTGTGAATGTTCTAACAAGAAGGCTAGAGGCAGTGGAGGCAATGTGTGGTGTGAATATAATGCAGTTAATCCGTAGTTTAGGGATTAGGAGGTGGTGTGGGATTACCAAAACTATTATCCAGAGGGCTGAGAAGAGGGTTATTGAGATGGTTTGGACATGTAGAGAGGATGGAACAAAATAGAATGACTTCGAAAGTTTGGAGGGAAGGCGGGGTATTGGTCGGCCTAGGAAAGGTTTAAGGGAGGGGGTAAAGGTGGTTTTGTGTGTGAGGGCTTGGACTTCCAGCAAGCGTGCGTGAGCGTGTTAGATAAGAGTAAATGGAGATAAATGGTTTTTAGGACTTGACGTGCTGTTGGATTGCAAGCAAGGTAACATTTATGAAGGGATTCAGGGAAACCGGCAGGCCGGATTTAGAGTCCTGGAAATGGAAATTAGTATCTGCACTGTTGTGTAAGCACGCCTCTGGCAAGACAGTGATGGAGTGAATGATGATGAAAGTTTCTTTCATCATTCCTTGGTGGGAAACGGCCGATGTCACAGACCGGGCCGCGGGGGCGTTGACCCCGAAACTCTCCAGGTAAACTCCAGGTAATGAAAAAAAAAGAATTTACCTTCTAAATAAAGTTGGAAACTCTGCGATAGTGTGCTGTGATGCAGAAATGCTGACTAGTATCGAAATGTAGGGCAGGTGTAGCTTAGTGTTTGTTTATATGTTGGTGGAAGAGAAGACAATCTTCACTTTGCCTTTGTGATGCAGGACGTTGTTGGAGGACACTATACATACCTTATGATAGGGCAGTTAGCTAGTGTTTGTTATATGTTGGAAGAGACAGTCTTCACTTTGCCTTGTGATGGGACGTTGTTGGAGGACACATACTACCTATCAATTTATATTTCATTTCTGAGAGTGTCATCATGGATAGATCAAATTCCTCCCTTTCTTTGAATCTAACTTTATTGCCTTCCATTCCATCAGCTGCTTTATGGCCCCAACGAGTTTAACGTTCCCTCCCCTCTATAAATGAAATGTATGTTCCTGCCCCCATGAGTACAATGTAATAATCATATCTCGCCAGCCACCCGACCTGTTTCCTTGCTTGCTTACTGGTGCCATGGCACTGTAGTGTGGGGGTAGGTGGGTGTGTAGAGGTGAAGCTGGATTGGTGTCACGTGACATGGCTGACACTTGAGTCAAGCTCTACTTGTTTTTAATATAAAAGTAGTTTTAATGATGCTACTATACTTATTGCAAGCAGCAACATCCTGGCTGAACAGCTTATCAGGTGAGAAACTAAAGTGCAGACAGCTGTTTAAACGTCAGTAGTCTTAATTAAGTATGACTAATAAAGCATATACTGTATTAGCTAAGGACCTTGTGCAGCGTTCTTGGGGAAATTGGTTCAAACCTTTGTTCCTTTAGTTCAACATTAGGATATTCCGCTTCAGCTTTTACTTGTATTCTTTCACAATTGTTTTCCGCATGAAACATAAAGAGCAAGACGCTACAACAAACTCATAGATTCGAAAAGTTAAGCGAATGACAAATTTCCCTTCCAAATATACTGCTTTGTAATTTGTTCCAGTCACAGAACTGAGTTAGTATCCGTGGAGTAAGTCTTGGTGTAAGGTTATGAACACCACTGCGGAAATAGTTGGAATGATGAGCTCATGGTGGTGATGCTGAGTCAGTAGCGGGAGAGGGCGAGCCTCGCTGCTGAGGGTGTGACCATGATCACCAATACTGGTACCTCTCCACTCACCCTGCCTTTCACCCTTTGACTCTCTCACTACCAAACTTAAAGTTAACTTTATAATTTACCAATACAACTTGTCATCTTATTGGTTCTTCCAGCGGTGCACGGAGGTACAATGTATTCTAACAAGGGAAATAAATAAGTACTAGTGCAAAAAAGTGTGTCGTGGGAAGTGGGAGGTGATGGAAGTTCCTACTCAAGGTGAGTCAGTCAGCAGATAAGTATTACAAATACGTGGTTGTGGAAGAAGACTTACCAGTTAAGAGAGTTCCTGGGATCATGACCTCACGAGGTTCATGATTCCATGAAATATCTAGCAGGTATAAATGTTTGTCGGGATACCACTAGTTTGCCATTCACGAGGTAGATGGTGTGCAGAACAAACAACGAATGGAACTGTATTCTTGTTCATAAGATATTTATTTCATGGCCAACAGGTCGAATATTGCTGACTGTTACGAGAGGCAGACATTATGACGTTCTTGCTTCTAACATTTGGGTTAAGTTCAGTTAGCGCGGACACGTGACCTACCAACCCTACCACAAATACTACAAGATAATGGTATACAATACCCACAAGTTGATAAGTAAGACACATGCAATAGTTAAGTATTTTTATTCAAACGTTTCGCCTACACAGTAGACTTCTTCAGACGAATAGAGAGAAGACCTCCCCTCTGTATTCGACTGAAGAAGTCTACTGTGTAGGCGAAACGTTTAGCAATAAAGATGCCTAACTGTTGCACATGTGTCTTACTTATCAACAAATACTATAAACAAAATATTGCTTGTATATCAAATTCATCAAATATGTAGGACTTGTTCTTATGGCCTCTTGTAGCTAGCTAGAAATAGTTGCAATTGTTGGACATCATTATGTAATCCTAACTTATGACCATGAAGACAATGTAGCAGTGGAAGGGGAAGAATGGGTGAACAATGTAGCAGTGGAAGGGGAAGAATAGGTGAACAATGTAGCAGTGGAAGGGGAAGAATGGTGAACAATGTAGCAGTGGAAAAGGATGAAGAGTAGAACAAACAATGTAGTAGTGGATGAAGATTAGGAGAAGAAAGAGCAGCAGCAGCTTAGCCAGAAGAAAGCAGTCAAGACGGGCATACACTGTACACTGACACAAACCAAGAAGGAAGCCAGTGAAGCTATACTTAATGAAGAGGTTTGTACCTTCACCTGTATCAAAGGCTGCTCTCACAAGTGTTAGACAGCGACACACTGAAGGGCTGCAAAGCTATGTTCAAGTTACACTTGGTAAATTAACTTTTATAAAGGAAAATAATAAAACTGATAAGCATTACCTGCTAAAATTACCGGATCAGCTAGGTTGTGATAGTAATGTAGTCCTGTGAGCTGCTGGCACAAACAGCTTGGTTGACTAGGCAGGCGGTCAACAGTGAAGTTTGGCCTCAAGCAGGTTTCGGGATTAACTCTGGAAACCAGTGACAGGTATGTCAACCAAAATAGCTGATGGTAAAGTTCAATGCCCACAAAGTAGAATCAAGTTTTTAATAAAAAAATACGGTGAATGTAGAATTTTTTGTAAACTAAATGTTTTGTTTTGATAGTGCATAGTATAATGAATACTGATCAGTGAGAGCAAATAACCACAGAAGACAAAAGTGCGGGAAAAATGGCGGTGTTCAGACTGCCGTTCTTCCTCGTTCTTGTCTCGTTTGGGATTTCCTTGCTCACTTTATACTGAATTTAATTTTTTCTTGTTTCTTAGAAATTGGCAAGGGAATAAAAAAAAATCCTGGAATATTGTAATAGTAGTGATTCTTATTTGTTGTGACCATACAACTGTAGGTAAGAGCGAGATGATTGACACTGACAATATTATGATAGCTGGATCTAGTATATAGCGGACACTGGCAGCAGTAATAATAATGTTGTCAAACATGTGTGCAGTAACTGCTGAAGGTCTCGGTATTTAGTATCGGTCACAGTTTTGAACATGACTCACAGCTCTGCAAGATACAGGGAAAAAGTAAATAGACGGATGATACTGAAGGCAACCCCACGCTCTGCATTACAAACTTTTGTTAGAACTTTTAATCTGTTAACAGGTAGATAAAGATCTTAACAGATAGAAAGGTTGTCCCAGTTAAAATTTGATCTGCATAGTGTCTTTTCTTCACGATGACCCCTCCCATGCTGGGTCACCTAACCGTAGTGGTAAGGTTTTGATCAGCTTAGCCCTCTCCATCCTTTAACTTAAAGGGCGGGGATGTTTTCCCCATTTGTCTAAATTCTCTCACGCTCGTAGCTGATGACACGGAATGATTTGTGGACAATGATTACGGATTGTGAAAAATTGATTTTAAATAGTTTGGCTTGCGTTATGATTAGGGATGGAATAATGATTTTTTTTTGCCGATACCATTAAAATTACCCGATATCCACCAATGCTAATAAAATATCAGAATTACCCGATACCCATCAATGCTCATATTGATGCCATCAAAATTACATGATACCCATCAATACTAATATTGATACCATCAAAATTACCCTATACCCATAAATACTGTACCTTGGCACACCCGTAACTGTGATTGATTTTTGGATTGATTTTTGTAATACGTGAGTGACTTGGTGACTACAGTAGCAAGTTGTTATTGACAAGTGTAAATGTATTATATAATGTTCTTAACGAAAGATTGGATATCAGATTGGAGGGAGAGACTATGGAGGAGGTGAATGTATTCAGATATTTGGAGTGGACGTGTCAGCAGATGGGTCTATGAAAGATGAAGTGAATCATAGAATTAACGAGGGAAAAAGGTGAGTGGTGAACTGAGGAGTCTGTGGAACCAAACACCTTTATCCATGGAAGCAAAGAGGGGAATGTATGAGAGTATAGTTATACCAACGCTCTTGTATGGGTGTGAAGTATGGGTGGTGAATGTTGCAACAAGGAGAAGGCTGGAGGCAGTGGAGATGTCTTGTCTGAGGGCAATGTGTGGTGCGAATATAATGCAGAGAATTTGTAGTTTGGAAATTAGGAGGAGGTGTGGGATTACCAAAACTATTCTCCAGAGGGCTAAGGAGGGGTTGTTAAGGTGGTTTGGACATGTAGAGAGGATGGAACAAAATAGAATGACTTCGAGAGTGTATAAATCTGTAAGGGAGGGAAGGCGGGGTAGGGGTCGGCCTAGGAAAGGTTGGGGAGGGGGTAAAGGCTGTTTTGTGTGCGAGGGGCTTGGACTTCCAGCAAGCATGCGTGAGCGTGTTAGATAGGAACAAATGGAGGCAAATAGTTTTTAGGACTTGACGTGCTGTTGGAGTGTGAGCAGGGTAGTATTTATGAAGGATTCATGGAAACCAGCAGGCCGGACTTGATTCCTGGAGATGGGAAGTACAGTGCCGGCACTCTGAAGGAGGGGTGTTAATGTTGCAGTTTTATAACTGTAGTGTAAGCGCGCCTCTGGCAAGACAGTGATGGAGTGAGTAATGGTGAAAGTTTTGTTTTTTTAGGGCCACCCTGCCTTGGTGGGAAACGGCCGACATGTTAATAATAAAAATATGTTCTTAATGGAATAAATTTAGACCGCTCAATAACCAAGATATTCTAGTGTTTTGTAAATGAACATAAATTCATAGAGAAAGTGTTAGGAACACTAAGGACAAGTTATCTTTGTGACACTGACAAGTGTTTATGGTGCACAGGTGTAGCATCACCAGTTTGTATATGACTGGCGAGGGTTATTAATGATAACCTTAGAAACAGTGTGACATGAACAACAAGAACTTCTAATGTATGCCCAGTTGGGTTCATATTTCGCGGCACTATAGTGCTGACACCTAGGGGGCATAGGCCTACCAATCTCAGCCCGCACCACTCTTACCCTGTCTCACTCTGGCAGCCGACCTCAGTCTTCAGCTCTACTCTCACTCTCTCGCGGGCATGGCCCTCTGGGCCTAGGCCTGGCTGGGCCCCATAACACACTGCCTGTGTACAAGACCCCAAATAAAGTAACTTTGCCTCCGAAGTCTTATTATTGAACCCCGGCTTGTACAGGACTCGAATCAATTGTAATAGTTAAATATGAGTGTTGTACCGCACTTGTGTATCCACCCCACGTACAAGCAAGGCTTCGCCTCTGGTAACAACACCAACACTGTTCATACGGTGACTGATATAACAGTGTGGTTACAATATTTGTAGAACTTTGTCCACTGAGGGCCAGAGCTTCTTGTGCACTTGCAGTTAGCAAGATTCTCACACCGCAAGTTTCTTGACACAAATTAGGGGATCTCCTTTTATGGAAGGTGTCTTTATACCCGTAAAAGGCTCTTGATCGAGAGATTTGGAGTTATCCTCTCATTTCTTGGATTGATGCTGATTGCCTCCCGTCCTTCATTTCCTTGGCGCTGTATGATTTCTACGAGTCTTGAACATGTACTCATTGGAACGGAGGAGAGATACATGATAATATATACCTGGAAAGTACTTGAGGGCCTGGTCCCAAATCTGCACACTGCCATAACAACATACTGGAGTGAGAGATATGGGAGGAAGTGCAAAATAAACTCAGTGAGGAGCAGGGGTGCGGTGGAGACAATAAGGGAACACTATATCAACATCCAGGGTCCCAGACTATTCAATATCTTACCAGAAGATGTCAGAAACACGGCTGGAACAAGTGTAGAAGCCTTCAAGAGGAAACTGGACAAGTATCTTCACCAGGTGCCAGATCAACCAGGCTGTGATTGATATGTGGGGCAGAGGGCCTCCAGCAGAAACAGCCTGGTTGACCAGGACCAGACGAACCTGGCCCATGGCCGGGCTCCGAGAGTAGTGAAACTCTCGATACTCCTCAAAGGTGTATCAAAGGCAAAGAGCTCCTCTCCATGAATGTAATAATAATAATAATCCAAACATATGAAACTTCTTACACAGCGTTTAGTTGTAGTTAATTTCATTAATGTTATAAATTATGAGCCCTAGTTTAATGGGTGATATCGCAGTGAAAGAGAATTCAGCTACAAATTCGCTCTGAGCACTGTCAAGTATCTGGTGGTAATGTGTCTTGAATGTGTCGGTATATTATACAGTACCATCTCTCTTAACAAGACGCTGCTAATACTGCCATGTTTAGGTAGGGTTTACCTTGGCATATTTAATCTACCATAGTTTTGCCAACAAGCAATGTGGAACTTCATTGTTGAAGTAACTCGGCGAAAATCAATCTAGACATCACTTAATTGACATTTATCATTAATGGTGAATACTAACCAAATTTACTGGCTGAATAAAGATAGAATTAATTTTAGCAAGATTGTGTGAAGTCGAAATTAGTTTTTAGTGAAAAATTTATATTTGTATACTATATTAAAACACGCACGCATATGCTCTCTCTCGAACACTCGCTCTGACTCACTAGATTGAAGCAAGAGCAACCACTGGTGGCAGGCGTCATTAATCAATTGCAGGTGTGTGCCTCCCCAGCAGTGAGTTATTGAGGCTCTTCCTGGTGCATGATGAGTGGCTGCAGCCGGAGGACCTGCTTCCTCTACACCCGTGTACTGCCACCCCTGCCTCGGCTCTCACCCACCCCTCCTACACACCCACCAACTCCACACATTCACTTTCTGGCAAGCTGAAGTCCACGTTGAAAGGAAAAATGCTGGAAAACAGTCCACCATTGAAAAAAATGCTGGTATGTACAATCCACCGTTAAAACATGTTGGTATGCTACAATCCACCGTTAAAACATGTTGGTATGCTACAATCCACCGTTAAAACATGCTGGTATGTTACAATCCACCGTTAAAACATGTTGGTATGCTACAATCCACCGTTAAAACATGCTGGTATGTTACAATCCACCGTTAAAACATGTTGGTATGCTACAATCCACCGTTAAAACATGTTGGTATGTTACAATCCACCGTTAAAACATGCTGGTATGTTACAATCCACCGTTAAAACATGCTGGTATGCTACAATCCACCGTTAAAACATGTTGGTATGCTACAATCCACCGTTAAAACATGTTGGTATGCTACAATCCACCGTTAAAACATGCTGGTATGCTACAATCCACCGTTAAAACATGTTGGTATGCTACAATCCACCGTTAAAACATGCTGGTATGCTACAATCCACCGTTAAAACATGCTGGTATGCTACAATCCACTGTTGAAAAGGGAGTTTTTCTCTTATGTTGATCTAAGCAGGTTTTCTCATTTAAATGTTTAAGAGAAACTTCAAAAATTTGTTTCTACACTTCTTGAGTAAGATGAAAACTGACTTTTTCATCTCTCGCCAGATCCCTTCTCCTCCTCCAAACCCCTTCTTCTGATTGGCTTTATTTTTCCGTAATTACTGGTAAATTCTATTTACTAAAACTGTTAAAGAGTACAAGTGCATGACGTGGCACGTCTGAGAAAGATACATCATAACTTATACCTTGAGAAAACGGGAGGGAGTTTTACAAATCTGTACACTGACATAAGCCCTAAGATAACAGGAGACCCGGTAGAGATAACTCAGTGAGCATAAAAACTGCAAAACTTATAACACCATCACTTAATAAATAAGGAAAATATCACTGCACTGTCTTCATGAGGTAACTTGGGAAATTCCTTCACATCTCATCTTCAAGGATCACAATAGTGCCACCATAACATCTGTGAGGAAACTGATAGGATGGATAATGAGAACATTCAAGACAAGAGATGCCAAGCCACTGATGATCCTTTTTAAATCATTTGTTCTCTCTAGGCTGGAATACTGCTGTACATTAACATCTTCATTCAAGGCAGGTGAAATTGCGGATCTAGGGAATGTACAGAGAACTTTCTTATAAAGCAGTAGTGTACTTGTGTGTGTACGAGTGTTCTTTGAAGCTATAATGTACCTTCGTCTGTGTGTACAGTGTTCTTATGAAGCTAATAGTATACCTTCGTCTGTGTGTATGTGTGTTCTTATTGAAGCTAATGTATACCTTCGTCTGTGTGTATGTGTTCTTATGACTAATAGTATACCTTCGTCTGTGTGTATGAAGCTAATAGTATACCTTCGTCTGTATGTATGTGTTCTTTGAAGCTATAGTATACCTTCGTCTGTGTGTATGTGTTCTTATGAAGCTAATAGTATACCTTCGTCTGTGTGTATGTGTTCTTATGAAGCTAATAGTATACCTTCGTCTGTGTGTATGTGTTCTTATGAAGCTAATAGTATACCTTCGTCTGTGTGTATGTGTTCTTATGAAGCTAATAGTATACCTTCGTCTGTGTTCTTATGAAGCTAATAGTATACCTTCGTCTTGTGCTGTTTTGTTCTTATGAAGCTAATAGTATACCTTCGTCGTGTCTAGCTATAGTACCCCGTCTATAGCTATAGAACCTTCGCTGTTTATAGTTTTGAAGTAATACTATATACCTTTGTCTATGTAGATCGTGACGTCATGGATATGAGCTTTAGCTTGTGTATTTGTTTTGGTTTTGTGGTTTGTTTATAAATATGAGTGTCTTCCTGTCTCCTTTTTCTTGGCGCCTGCCCTTCTTCCCTCCCTCTCTACCCCTGCTTCTCCCCCTCCTCTCTTGACCCCCTCGCGTCCCTTTCCATTCCCCACCCCGTGGCTCCTCCCCTCCTCTCTCTACCCCATGACGCCACCCCTCCTCTCCCTACCCACTCCTTCCTCCCTATTCCCTACCTGGAGTCTACCTGGAGGGCATTAATTAAGGGGATCAACGCCCCCGCGGCCCGGTCCATAACCAGGCCTCCTGGTGGATCAGGGCCTGATCAATTATCTGTCCAGCTCCCTCTTGAAGACAACCAGGGGTCTATTGGTAACTTCATTTATGGCTGGTGGGAGGCTGTTGAACAGTCTTGGGCCCCGGACACTTAGTGTTTTCTCTTAGTGTACCAGGCACCCTACTTTTCACTGGGGTATGTTGCATCGCCTGCCAAGTCTTTTGCTTTCGTAGGGGATATTTGTGTGCAGGTTAGGGACCAGTCACTCCAGAATCTTCCAGGTGTAGATTATGATATATCTCTCTCGCCTGCGCTCCAGTGAATATAAGTCTAGTGCTTCCAGGCGTTCCCTGTAGTTAAGGTGTTTGATGGAACTTATATGTGCAGTAACGGTTCTCTGTACATTCTCTAGATCTGCAATTTCACCTGTCTTGAATGGAGATGTTAATGTACAGCAGTATTCCAGCCTAGATAGAACAAGTGATTTAAAAAGGATCATCATTGGCTTAGCATCTCTTGTATTGAATGTTCTCATTATCCATCCTATCAGTTTCCTCGCAGATGTGATAGTGGCATTGTTGTGGTCCTTGAAGGTGAGATCTTCGGACATTACCACTCCCAGGTTCTTCACATTGCTTTTCCGCTCAATTGTGTGATTAGAGTTTGTAGTATACTCTGTCTTAGCTATTATTTCCTCCAGTTTTCCATAACGGAATAGTTGGAATTTGTCATCATTGAACATATTGTTCTCCGTTGCCCATTGGAAAACTTGGTTTATATCTTCTTTGAGATTTGCCTTGTCCTCAATGGAAGACATGCAGATCCTAGGATGATACGGTGCTATGGTTTACATCTCTATCTGTCTGATATGAGAATGAGGAACAGGATAGGGGCGAGTACTGTGCCTTGTGAAACAGAGCTCTTCACTATCGCAGCTTCCAATTTAACTGTTTACCACTACTCTTTGTGCTCGATTGGTTAAAAAGTTGAAGATTCATCTGCCAGTTATCCCTTTAACACGCATTTTGTGTGCAATTATACCATGATCGCACTTGTCAAAGGCTTTTCCAAAATATGTGTATAGTACATCTGCATTTTGTTTATTTTCCAGTGCATCTAAGACCATATCATAGTGGTCCAATAGTTGCGAGAGGCAGGAGCGACCTGCTCAAAACCATGTTGCCCTGGATGTTGCAATTTTTGGGAGTCCAAGTGGTTTGCTATCCTTCTTCTTAGAACTCTTTCAAATATTTTTATGATGTGGGACGTTAAAGCTATTGGTTTATAGTTCTTAGCTATTGCTTTGCTGCTCCCTTTATGGAGTGGGGCTATATCCGTTGTTTTCAGTGACTGTGGAATCTCGCCTGTGTCTATGCTCCTTCTCATAGCATACTTAGGGCCCATGAGAGGGGTTTCTTGCAGTTCTTAATGAACACTGAGTTCCACGAGTCTGGGCCTGGGGCTGAGTGCATGGACATGTGTCGATGGCTTTCTCAAAGTCTAGTGGAGTTAGGGTTATGTCAGAAATTTGGTATACATTGGCAGGGTTTTGAGGCTCATTCATGATAAAATTTTTTTATTGTCTATCTTTAGACTGATTAGTGGCTCACTGAACACAGTCATATTGAGATTTCAGTTTTCTCATTCATTTCTTTGTTGTCATCTGTGTAGGATCCGTCTTGTCTTGAGCGGGGCCCTATACTAGAAGTGTTTTTTGCCTTGTTTTTACCATATGAAAAGAAATATTTCGAATTTCTTTCAGTTTCAATAATCGCGTTTAGCTCCTCTTGTCTCTCCTGGATCCTGTATGATTACAAACAATGAGGAACTTCTCAAGGACATAATCTCCAACACAATGCATTCAGATCACAGCCTTATTGAAAACAAATATATATATACATTATATATGTCGTGCCGAATAGGTAAAACTTGCTATTTTGGCTTAAAGAACAACTCTTTTTCTTGGCGAATAAGGCAAGCGAAAATTTGTGTATGCAATAATTTCGCAAAAATCATTCTGTAAACTTATCTAAAATATATTTAGTTGTATTAGGCTAAATTAAATTGTGCTTGTTATAATAAGGTTAGGTAAGTTTTTTAAGGTTCTTTTGGTACAATATTATTAATTTTTACATTTACATAAATGAAAAAAATGTCTTTAAACGTATAATAGAAAATGTTAGAAATCACTTAATTTTTAACGAGTTCTTGCTAACTGACCAGTTTTACCTTTTCGGCACGACATTATTATATATATATATATATATATATATATATATATATATATATATATATATATATATATATTAATATAAATGTATATATATAATATTATAAATATATATAATATTATAACATCACACATATATACTTACACACACATTCATTATATAATAACATTCACAAATATACATACACACACAATATATACATACAACACACACTATATACATAACACACACATATACTAATACAACAACACATATATAATAATCACACACAATATATACATACAACACACACATATATACATCACCATATATCAAAACACACACACATTATACAACATATATATATATACAATAACTATCATAATCATCATATTCACTCATAATCATACAGATCAGAAAACACAACACATAATACATACATAGAGGTGTAGAGAATGTAAGCAGTAGTGAAGATGGAGTGATGTTTAGTAAATTCACCTTCAACAATCAGAGAAATGACGTCATCACCATAAAGAAGGAACTATCAAACATTTATTAAGAAACTCCTAAGTTCTTCAAAAAGAAGCCAGTGCATGGAAAACCTAAACGAAGAAACACACATTGTCTTTCACACTTGTTGTTTGTACTGAGGAAAATGTGATAATGTGAAGAGATCAACACTATAATACTCATCCTTCATACATGAGAGGGGAGGGGGGGGATTACCAACAGGCCTCTGGTTGTCTTTAAGAGAAAACTTGATAACTTCTTGAAGTCACTATATGATCAGCTGCGTTGTGATGCATACGTTGGACTTCATGCGGCTAGCACCAACAGCCTGGAGTTCATCAGGCCATCTACCGGGGCACCTGGTCTGGGATGTGATTGCAGGGACGTTGACCCTCGGGAACACTCCGAGTAGATTCCAGGCAGGTAGATAAGAGAGCCCAAACACAGGTTAAAGAAGAACGTTGCTAAATTACTCAATAAATCGTAAATATCACCACAAAGTTGAGAGAAAATATGAGTTTAGAAATTACACGTATAGAAGGAAAACTAAAGCATTCATCCCAGATAGATCTAAGAATCCAAAAACACTTCAAGAAATTGGGAAAACTCCATTTTATGTTTTTACATATGCATAATGTTTCAGGCCTAAAACCTCTCATAATATTGGATCTGTTCTCAAATACTTCAGATTTCGAAAGTGATATAGACAACATAGCCACACAGGCCTGGTCACAGACCGGGCGGCAGGGGCGTTGACCCCTGGAACTCTCTCCAGGTAAACAGGCAGCACCTCATCTTGATTCCTTGAAACTTTATTTATGTAGAAATTCAAAGTATGAGTAGCAGGAGCTTACATTCACGTGTTAGTCTTCATAATAAAACGAAAGATATATCTGTATACCTGTGACAGGGTTTCCAGTTTTCTACTCAGCCCGGCCGTGGACCAGGTTTATCTAGTGTTTGCCTAGTCAACCAGGCTATTACTGTTAGCAGCACTCTGATCCACGTATATATCACTGCTTGGTTAATCTGACACTGGGCGAACAAACTGATAGTTTATTCTTGGAAGATTTATTCACTTGGTCCAACAGTGTCATGTATATTCTAGTAGAATGTTCAATAATGTAGACCCAGTGCTGATGTACCCATACGTGACTCCATACTTCCCACAACGGACTTGCCCTCTTTTAACACCTGACGTGCCTCGCTACCCACATGACTTACCCGATCAGCCGGGCTGTGGTACATGTTGGCCTTCATGCGGCTAGCACCAACTGCCTGGTTAATCAGGTTATCCACCAGTAGACCTGGTCTGGGACCGGGCCACGGGGATTGACCCTCGGAACAGTTTCCAGGTAGACTCCAGGTAGTTAGAACATATTTTCACACCTGTCTTTCTCCTCACAGCCTCTCGCTTGACTTTCGATCTCACTAAATTCGACAAACTGTTTACAGATTTGGTGATACGAGTGACTGATAATACAACTTTCTTTGGACACTTCTGAAATTTAACATTGTGGTGACACTGCCAGGCTTCTTTGTTGTGTTAAAATTGTGATGACACTGCCAGGCTTCTTTGTTGTGTTAAAATTGTGATGACACTGCCAGGCTTCTTTGTTCTGTGGTAACATTGTGATGACACCACCAGACTTCTTTTTTTTCTGTATTAACATTGTGAAGACACTACCATAATTATTTTTTTAACGAGTAAATCACAAAGCCTAGTAGTAGACAACACAAAATCTAGTGGTACCAGAGTAATAAATTCGGTACTCTAAGGTGCAGCTCTGGCACCTAGACGTTCTCATTACATAGATACAAAACACTACCCACAACTTCTTACTATCCTTTTCGGACGATATAAAAGTAAGTGTGCAGTAATGGTGCTTTTCAAATTACTTTTGCTGTTACATCAAGAGTATTTCTTTGTGTTCACAACACATTTCAGGATAGAGACATTAAAACTACAATAGATGTATTTGGGTCGCTGCGCGATCCGAAAAGGGAATCCCTGTATTACATAATCCCAGTTCCTTGTACCTCAATGCCCGCCATTGGAATAGTGCAAAATGCAATATAAGTTTGAATAACCTTAATATATAGATAAATGGTTCAAAGAACCGACAAGTTGATAAATTAGACACATGTGCAACACTTGGGTATCTTTATTGAGGAAAAGTTTCGCTACACAGTGGCTTTATCAGTCCATACAAAGGAGAATGGGGAAGAACAGGAGTTTGAGATAATCAGTCCCTCAGCCTTGAATCGATGTAATCAGTCCATCAATCTTGAAAATAATACAGCATATGTGCGAAGAAGTGGCTTATATACTGTAGACAGGTGAGGTGCAGCAGTCGTAGGTGGTATCACATTTGTCAAAACCAAATGTGGAAGTAGGTCATGACTAAAGGTTAGGCAAGTGAAGAATTCCCTGTATTAAGATCACAAGATGTTGCTGTGTCTGACAGGAATGTAGATAAATGGTTGAGAACCATTCTTCTTTGTATGGACTGGTGAAGCCACTGTGTGGGGAAACGTTTCCTCAATAAAGATACCCAAGTGTTGCATACGTGTCTAATTTTTTAACTTTAATATAGGTTGGATGGGTACATGAGCGGGTGTGGGTGATTGAGCGGGACTTGCCTAGCATGGGCCAGAAGGGCTGCTGCAGTGTTCCTTCATACTTGTAGTATTGACTGTAATAGTGGCTACAGGAGTACTGTAAACCTCGCTCACCTTGACTCTCATTAGTGGCGCGGGTGGTGTATATCACTGGCATGGGTGTCGCTGCTGTATTTATGCAGTGCATACATTGAGTGTTGACGGTAAGTGTCTCAGTGCTGAGTTTTGCCGCTGTTGAGAAGGTTTTCCACTCAGTGTGTCGCTATTTCCTCTAAAGATTTCCTGTTTTTAGTGGCAGTATTTTCTGGTTAGTGTTTTCCAATATTGTATCGGCAGCTCGGCGGTATCGTCCACCCACTGGAAAATAATGAATATGGGAGACTCATGATGAGTGTTGATATCGATAAGTACTAGTTTGCTATCTTGGTGCATGAAGAAATAGTGCTTATGCACGCCCCAGTGAGCCCCTCACACCGACAGCCAATAGTGGGAACGACGCGGCGGGGACCATTTTCATTGCTGGTGGAAAAAATGTGATCGAAAGTTTTCTTTGTGTGTTTGCATATACGTACTGAGTTGTTTGCTAGGGGTCGAGATAGTTCCCTCCCCGTACCGTCTCTTAAGCCACTTCGCCATTACTAACTGTGGCCTCATGGGCCAGAAATCTTGAAGCTGTGCATAAGTTTTGCCTTCACTACTGCCTCATCCAAGTCATTCCACTTTTCATCCAACCTGAGCCTGAGAAATACTTCCTTACATCCCTGTGGCTTGTGTGTGACTAAAGCTTCCACCTGTGTCTGGAGTATACCTGGAGAGAGTTCCAGGGGTCAACGCCCCCGCGGCCCGGTCTGTGACCAGGCCTCAGGTTGGATCAGAGCCTGATCAACCAGGCTGTTACTGCAGGCCGCACGCAATCCAACGTACGAACCACAGCCTGGCTGGTCAGGTACCGACTTTAGGTGCCTGTCCAGTGCCTGCTTGAAGACAGCCAGGGGTTTGTTGGTAATCCCCCTGATGTATGCTGGGAGGCAGTTGAACAGTCTTGGGCCCCTGACACTTATTGTGTTGTCTCTCAAAGTGCTAGTGGCACCCCTGCTTTTCATTGGGAGGATGTTACATCGCCTGCCGAGTCTTTTGCTTTCGTAGGGAGTGACACTCGTGTGCAAGTTTGGTACTAATCCCTCGAGAATTTTCCACGTGTATATAATAATGTATCTCTCCCGTCTGCGTTCTAGGGAGTACAGGTTTAGGAACTTCAAGCGTTCCCAGTAATTGAGGTGGTTTATCGCAGTTATGCGTGCCCTGAAGGTTCTCTGCACATTTTCTAGGTCAGCAATTTCACTTGCCTTGAAAGGTACAGTTAGTGTGCAGCAATATTCCAGCCTAGATAGAACAAGCGACCTGAAAAGTGTCAACATGAGCTTGGCATCCCTGGTTTTGAAGGTTCTCATTATCCATCCTGTCATTTCTTTAGCAGATGCTATTGCTACGTTGTTATGGTCCTTGATCCTGATTCTCTTAATTTTTAATACCTTCCCTATCAAGTTCTCTTATGATTCTCTATGTATGTAGTTATCATGTATCCCTTTGTCCTTCTTTCTTATGTTGTCAGGTTCAGTTCCTTTAACCTCATATAGCACATCTCTGTTCTGGTTACAAACCTTTTCCAGTTTCTTCACGCGCTGGACCAGATGTGGGCTCCATACTGGGGCTGAGTATTCAATGATTGGCCCAATATAGTATGTCGTATATAAAGTTCTGAAGGATTTTTTAATAAGAAATTCAAAATAATGTTCTTAGATTTGCTAATCTTGCATATGCCGATGACGTTAAACAGTTTATGTGCAATTCTCGCAATATGCTAGGAATTATGTTCACCCCCAGGTGTTATATCTACCACAAGGCCCTTTACACGCTGATATTTGCAGCTCTTCTCACATGATCTGTTAATAATAATAATAATAATAATAATATAATAATAATAATAATAATTATTGTTGTGTTAATTTTAAGCTCAGGTAATTAGAGCTGATCGCTAATTTATTCCTTAGAATATTTAATATATTAGGTAAGTTAGGTGGGTTTATTCTGTGAAAGCGTTAAGATACTTAACACAGCCATAAGAAACTCGATGTAACCCATCCTAAAATCACATAACGTAATTTAACCTTGCTCTGCGTCTTACGCCAGACGCATTACAAGACTCAGTACTAACCATTGATTGACTCTTGACGTGCCGCTCGTGCCAAAATATTTTTGCTAATTTCTGAGAAAATATAAATTTACACAACGATTGTTGCCGGGGTATATATAACATGCTTGTGTTTTAGATATCATAATGTGTTCTGACCAGAACCTAGACTCAGCGTCACCACTATTTTATTTATATAATATATAGTGCCTTTGTATAAAGGCAAAGGGGACAAAAGGGAGTGTAAAAATTATAGGGGAATAAGCCTCTTGAGTATACCTGGTAAAGTGTACATGATAGTTATTATTAAAAGAATCAATGTAAGACAGAGAGCAGGATCGCAGATGACCATTGCATCAAGCTATCCAGATCTCCCTGTAATGCTCTGATGTCCTCATCAGAATATATCTGACGGCCTATTTTAGTGTCATCGATAAACTTGCTTATGCCCTACTTATTCCCTCGTATGTCGTTTATGTATATTGTGAACAATAAGAGGCTCATTACTGACCTATGTGGCATACCACAGGTAACGTGCCCCACTCTGATTTCTCACCATTTATGTAAACTCTGTTGCTTATTTTAGAAGCTATCTAAGGTTCTCGCTTCAATAACGCTACTCGGTATTTTTCACACATCCACAACTGTTACCAAACCAGTACTTTCCTATATCCCTTCTCATCGTAACTTTTTCCAACTTGAACCTATTTATGAGAGTCCTGTCATGGTTAGATATTATCACCCCGTTATTGATATTCCCTTTATTCCTGTCTTTCATTTGTACACTTCATTCATATCCTCTTTAATTATATGCCTTTCCAGAGTGCATCTTTTGTACCCTTATTCTATCCTCGTAGAAAAGATTTCTGATACACGGGATCTACTTTGTCATCTCTGTTTTTCAGCGCATTTATATCCATTATTCAGTATCAAAACGAGGCCTTACAAAGGATACATAATATTAAAGTATAACCTGGTCAGATGTGACCATGGAGGGATAGCCCATAAAATGGGGTCAATGGTTGTAACAGGAAAGTAGGGACATGTATATTCAAATAGAGAGCACACGAAGTGGTAGTAAACAAAACTAAGTAGTCTCGGCAAAGTAAAAATATAAAATCAGTACCCCCAGGCACGGTCCTGGTGCTGTAACCTTTCTCATCCTCAAAGCTAGATAAAAACATTAGTCACAGCTTCATGTTATTCTTTGGAAAAGATACGAAAATGTACATTGAAAATCCCCTCAGTAGAAGATACTGAAAAATTAAGTCATTGATCGGCAAGGAGTTCCAAGGGGCAAATGAAAATAGCCTGATGCCCAGTGGTGACAAATTTCTATTTCCTAAATATGAAAAGACTGAAAAACTCAAAATGAGCACCGCCATCTCATAGAATATAGGAAACAGGTAAAAGTTTAAGAATAATAATGTAAGATATGTCATTTAAGAAACACAATGAAGAAAATGCAGCAAAAGCCAGACACATGACAGGGTGCGGAATAGAGCTCTCAAAACAAGAAATGTCAATAATGGTATTATTTAAATTCTTCGTAGGCTAACATCTAGAATATTGACTTGTGCCTAAAGCTTCGTTCAAGGTAGGAAAGATATCAGAGCTGAAAAATGTAGAGAGAACATTTACTACCCACATTGTCAATGAAGTATTTTAATTACTGGGAATGCCTCAGCATACTTATAATTTACTCTCTGGAGCGACGAGGGAAGAAATACCTGATAACATACACATGCAATATATTGGAGGGCCAGATGTCAAATCTACACACTACCGTTACAACGTATAGGAGTGAGACATAGATGTACGTGTAAAATCAGTCCACTGACAACAGAGGCGCCAGAGACAAGTAATACGAGAATATTGTGTCAACATCTGTGGTTCAAGACGCTTTAACCTGCTACCAGTATATATCATAAATTTTGCCGGAATAAGGACAGAAGCCGTCAAGAGGAAACTGGATTACTTACCTCGCCAGTGACAAATGAACAGGCCGTGATGGCTATGTGGGACAGCAGATCGCTAACAGCATCAGCTTGTTTGCAGACGACAGTAGGGTTGAAAAGCCATCGACACCGGTCACAGGTATATCACATTTACATATAGTCTGATCTTTGTTTACATGCAGGTTTCTTTAGTGTACAGTCAGGATTATTGTTTGCAGGCACGTATATGTAATATACAGTCTAATTATATACAAGTAGATGTACGTAAAGTCTGGATTGTTTACATAAGGGTATATGTAATGTACAGTCTAGATCGCCTGCAGACAGGTATATATAGTGTATAGTCTGAATTATTGTTTACAGGCAGATGTAGTGTACGATTTACATTGTTTGGAGGCAGGTGTATGTAGCATTGTCTTAATTTTTGGTTTGTGGGAAGGTATATGCAGCAGTCTGGAATATTTTTCATATGCAGGTGTATTCAGCATAATCTTGATTATTGTTTACAGGCAAGTGTATATATCAGTCTGAATTGTTTCCAGGCAGATGTATGCAGCAGTGTGGTTGGTTGTAGGAATTTGTATGTAGCATATTTCCTGGATTGTTTGGTGGCTGGCGTATGTAGTGTACAATATGGATAACTGTTTATACGCATGCCTCTGTATTGTGCATTTGGGATTGTTTTCAGGGAGATGTATGTATTAGTCTGAAGCATTCAAATGTATATAGCATAGTCTGAATAATTGTTAGCAGTCAAGTGATAGAATGGATAATGAGAACGTTCAAAATAAGAGATGCCAAGCCAGTGATGATCCTTTTCAAATCACTTGTTCTCTCTAGGCTGAAATATTGCTGTACATTAACATCTCCGTTTAAAGCAGGTGAAATAGCAGATCTAGAGACTGTACAGATAACTTTTACTCCACATATAAGTTTTATCAAACACCTCAACTACTGGGAACGCTTGGAAGCACTTGACTTGTACTCGCTGGAACGCAGGCGAGAGAGATATATCATAATCTACTCTTGGAAAATCCTAGAAGGAATAGTCCCGAATTTGCACACAGAAATCACTCCCTACGAAAGTAAAAGACTGGGCATGGGGTGCAAAATACTCCCAATGAAAAGTAGGGGTGTCATTGGCACAGTAGTAGTTCAGTAGTATTTCAGTATAACCGTTACTGAGTCACAGCCTCCCTACGTGATCACTGACCGTTACTGAGTCATTCCGCTGACCTAGCATGATGTCGTAAGTCACCTTTGAATGCCGTGGGCGTCCTCGCCCACTGGCCTCAGTTCAGAGTAGAGTACAGAGACGACAGGTCAGGCCTGAGTGCTCCCATATTTTTTTCCACTAATATATAATATATAAGTTACTAGCCAAGCTACGTTTGTGTTTATTACCAAATCCATCAAGAACCCACACGACACTTAAGAGAAAACACTATAAGTGTCCAGGGCCGAAGACTGTTCATCAGCCTCCCACCATGCATAAGGGGAATTACCAATAGGCCCCTGGCTGCCTTCAAGAGGGAGCTGGACAGATACTTAAAGTCTTTGCCGGATCAGCAGGGCTGTGGTTCGTACGTTGGACTACGTGTGGCCAGCAGTAACAGCCTGGTTGATCAGGTCCTGATCCACCGGGAGGTCTGGTCGTGAACCGGGTCGCGGGGGCGTTGATCCCCAGTTTGAAGTCAGATGTATATAGCTTAGTCTGAATTAGTTTGTAAGCAGCAGCAGCAGCAGCAGCAGCAGTGTGGATAAAGCTTCATATATGGCAGTGTGTGTGAACCTTCAAGTGTTCTGAGTAATGTAGCTTGACGCTTCCACTTTATTTATCGACGTCTCCTGCCTGGCCTAGTGTTGACACTGACCCACAAGGTGTGTCACCCTTGACCTACTGGGTGTCACCCTTGACCTACTGGGTGTCGCCCTTGACCTACTGGGTGTCACCCTTGACCTACTGGGTGTCGCCCTTGACCTACTGGGTGTCGCCCTTGACCTACTGGGTGTCGCCCTTGACCTACTGGGTGTCACCCTTGACCTACTGGGTGTCGCCCTTGACCTACTGGGTGTCGCCCTTGACCTGGGTGTCGCCCTTGACCTACTGGGTGTCGCCCTTGACCTACTGGGTGTCGCCCTTGACCTACTGGGTGTCGCCCTTGACCTGGGTGTCACCCTTGACCTACTGGGTGTCACCCATGACCTGGGTGTCACCCTTGACCTACTGGGTGTCGCCCTTGACCTACTGGGTGTCGCCCTTGACCTACTGGGTGTCACCCATGACCTGGGTGTCACCCTTGACTACCTAGGTGATGCTAAGCGCATTTGTACTCACCGAGTTATATTTGCGGGGGTAGAGCCTTGGCTCCTGGTCCTGCCTCCTAGAGTACTATGATAGGCATCACTGTTTTCTGGCCTGTTGACGCGTATCGTATCTGCTCTTGAAGCTGTGTATGTTTTCCACTGGTCCCGGTTACAACAAATATATATAGAGTAATATTGTTTATTAAGGAAACACACAATGCTTGCTAGAGTGCTGCTTGGGGTTAAATACGTGTGGGAATACACTATAGTGTGTGTGGCTCTCTTAAGTGGAACTTTATACTTGTACGTACATGATCTTAAGTCTCCCATTTCTGAAATAAGTTTTCTGGGTTTGCTTTCTGTATATCATATATTTGGCGTTAGAAACACTTTTGATCGTGTATTTAAAGTTAAGGAAGTATTTCCTTGAAAATCATTGCAGCAACAAGTATAGATTTAATACAGGAGAGTAAACTTTTGAAATAAATGGAAAGATATGAATACACTATGTATACCTCAGGCCAAGTTGGTCATACATCGGTGTCTCAGTCAAAGGTCACTCCATCAGCTTTTATATTTTTAGTTAGTTTCAATTTTGTGGTAAAAGTTGAGTGAGGCTGTGTAAGTTTTATAGGTGGAGAGAGGTTAACCGTGGGAGTGAGAGCACAGCGGCGGCCCTTGCTGAATAATGTATAACCTGGCATGCGACACAACCCATGCAAATGTTGCTTCTCCACACGCCCACCACCTGTCTCCTCACCCACGGCCATTACCCTCTCCTTCCCCTCGCTAATATTTACATTACCAACTTATTTAACTACATTTACTAACATTTTCATTCTTAAATGAGCTGTTAACATGTCAAGTAAAGATCATTTTCAGCGAACATTTGTGGTTATATAAAGATACTAATCATATGATGTTCGAGTGTCAAACAGAAGCTTGTTAAACGTTTAGCACTTTGACAGGATTGGGTATTTAGTTTATCATGAGCATACAAGATCATTAGTAAATATTTGTTTTTGTTTTTTCATTAAGTATACACTTTTGTTTCTGTCTTCCTTAATAATTCTTCCTCTTACAATAATTACAGTTACTACAATTACAACACCTGGGTATATTTATTATGAAGATATTCGCTAACCAGTGGATATTTAAATTCAGTACACAAACTGTATACTGGAGACAGTGGAAGGTAAGATAATCAGTCCCCCAGCCTGTTTTCCCGTATATATTTTTGTTGAATTAAAAAAGCCACTGGTTGGTGGGACGTCGCAAGTGTATACCAAGAATGATAGGAGACTATGTGAATCCGGGCCATGAAGGCAATGATCTGTGGAACCATTAAATAGCGGGTAGAGAGAGAGCAGAGGAGAATCAGGTGGGTAAGTTGTGTGGCCGTCACCTCCCCGTCCTCAAGGAATACTTGTCATTTGTCTTTTAAGGCTACTAGTACCCTGCTGCACTTCAGCGTGTGTGTGTGTGTGTGTTGTGTGTTGTTGTTGTGTTGTGTCTGTCTGCTGTTGCTGTGCTGCTGCTGCTGTCTGTCTGTCTGTCTGCTGTCTGTCTGTTCTCTGTCTCTCTCTCTCTCTGTCTCTGTCTCTTCTCTGTCTCTCTCTCTCTCTCTCTCTTCTCTGCTTCTCTTCTCTCTCTCTCTCTCTCTCTCTCTCTTCTCTCTCTCTCTCTCTCTCTCTCTCTCTCTCTCTTCTGTCTCTTCTTTCTCTTATTTCTTAGTTTCAGAGATTAAAACCCAGTTTCGATTAAACCCCTTTATTAGTCAACTTGTGTGTTCTCGAGATCAGTAAAATTAGGGCGTAGTGATGTAGCCGAGCGCGCGCGCGTGACTGGATTCCCAGATTTGTTTTATGGGGATAGACTGTCAGCGTGTAACCTTGCATATTAAACTATTGACACTACGTCAACCTTAGAGATCCAAGATTTCAGCTTCTACCAGCGGATGAGATGCATTTTACCGAACTAAATTAGAAACTTACTGGAGACAGCTTAATAAATTACTGTAGGATGTCCCTGATTAGTCAGGTTTCTGTGCTTTACCTATGACCGGTTTGGAGGGCTCTTAGACTCCCTCTGCCCTGCTTGAGGCTAGGCTTTCCTGTTGATCGTCTTGTCAACCAAATTGTTTGTGCTAGCGGCCTGCAGGAGCACGTAGCCATCACAAGTAAAAGGAAACTTCATGTTATTTTTATTTAAGAAATTTGTACATCAGCATTGTGCTGATCTGTATGATGCCTGAAGGATGATTCCGGGGTGATGTCAGTGCTCATACGACCCGGTCCCAGGCCAGGCTTCCTGGTGCATCAGCACCTGATTAAATAGGCTGTTACTGCTAGCTGCACGCAGTCGAACATATGAACCACAGCCCGGCTGGTCAGAAACTAATTTGAGGAACTTTTCTAATTTCTTCTTCAATACAGCCAGAGGTTTGTTGGTAATTCCTCTTATGTACAGAGGGACCTCTGACACTCAACGAGTTCTCTTTAGTGTAGTCATCTGACACTCAACGAGTTCTCTTTAGTGTAGTCATCTGACACTCAACGAGTTCTCTTTAGTGTAGTCATCTGACACTCAACGAGTTCTCTTTAGTGTAGTCATCTGACACTCAACGAGTTCTCTCTTAGTGTAGTCATCTGACACTCAACGAGTTCTCTCTTAGTGTAGTCATCTGACACTCAACGAGTTCTCTCTTAGTGTAGTCATCTGACACTCAACGAGTTCTCTCTTAGTGTAGTCATCTGACACTCAACGAGTTCTCTCTTAGTGTAGTCATCTGACACTCAACGAGTTCTCTCTTTAGTGTAATTATCTGACACTCAACGAGTTCTCTCTTAGTGTAGTCATCTGACACTCAACGAGTTCTCTCTTAGTGTAATTATCTGACACTCAACGAGTTCTCTCTTTAGTGTAATTATCTGACACTCAACGAGTTCTCTCTTAGTGTAGTCATCTGACACTCCACGAGTTCTCTTAGTGTAGTCATCTGACACTCAACGAGTTCTCTTAGTGTAGTCATCTGACACTCAACGAGTTCTCTCTTTAGTGTAGTCATCTGACACTCAACGAGTTCTCTCTTAGTGTAGTCATCTGACACTCAACGAGTTCTCTTTAGTGTAGTCATCTGACACTCAACGAGTTCTCTTAGTGTAGACATAGCCCCTGTTAGTTTATTGGAGGTCTATTGCATCGTCTGCCAATATCTCTCTCCTCATACGGGGTGATTTTAGTCCCAGGATTTTCGAAGTGTAAATTATGATGTGCTTTTCTCGTCTACATTCAAACGTACTTGAAGCGTTCCCAGTAGTTCAGACGCGGGCAGTGAAAATTACAAGGCCATTACAGTTGCTAACTATGTTTAGTTATCCTACTCCTCCCCACAGATGGTGTTTCCATGTCTAGTAGTTGTAACTGTCGTGTCTGTCTGTCTCTTCTCTTCTCATGTTCTCTCTGTGCGGGGCTGGTCTCTCGTCTTCTGTCTTGTCTCTCTGCTGTCTTCGTCTTCTTGTCGTCTCTCTGTCTCTGTCTGTTCTGTCTCTCTGTCTCTGTGTCTGTCTGTCTTGTCTGTCTCTGTTGTCTGTCTGTCTCTGTCTGTTCTGTCTTCTCTTCTTTCTGTCTTCTTCTCTCGTCTTCTCTTTCTCTTCTCTGTCTTCTCTCTCTCTCTCTCTCTCTCTCTCTCTCTCTCTCTCTCTCTCTCTCTCTCACACGCACATCTTTCAAAATTATCATGCAGGATTATGGGGTCAGCTGTAGACTATTATAGCAAACTTGATAATGTGAAGATTTCATTTAGTATTGAAGAGCAGGTGGTTATTGTAAGTCAGAGCGTGCAGTGCAAGCCCACCTGCTTCATGCTTATATCGGCAGTCTTATCCACATTAACAATATAATATTAATGTTGAAGGTATTTATACTACAACACAATACACACGCATGTAATGCAATTTGTGACTTACATATACAAAATTCTGCAATGGAAAGCGGAGGGAATTATAAATTATACGATCAGATTTCCGAGTGTAGGAGTTAATATAGATTTTACAAGGGAGGTAAGAAGGTGAAAATGGAAGATATGTTTGTAGGTATACATTATTTATCACAAAAACACTTGTGTATAAATACATATTGTGTTCTTTGGTGTTTTATTTTTCAAAATAAGACTTTCAAAGGTAAAGGTTTCGAAAATGATAAAATATTCCATCATATTTCAGACAACGGTGAGAAATTTTCTCAGAAGGAAGACAAAAACTAATTCATGTACAGTATTTGTCACACAGTATACAAATAGTAGGCTACTAGTACTTACAGGATTAGTCTCTCTTATTCACCATATTTACTGATTTCTTGCCAGGAGGCTCGATAATATCTACTCTTGAAACTTTGTAGTGTGTTTATCTGCCATCTCATAATTCATTACACTTTCCATCCAAAGATTGAAAAAGCACTTCCTAGCATTTCCGCAGCTCCTGTGTCTGTAGTTGTTTTGCGTCCTCTGCCTTCCTTTCTTTCCTTACTAACACTGTTCCTGTCACCTTTATCCCTGAGTTTTTTTTTGTTTAGGGAGGTGAGTCCTGATCATGTTTCCCAAGATCATCTCTCCTGGTTTTCTGTACGTTTGATCAGGTGTGGTATGTAGTTTTGTAACGGTGCGCGGCGTGGGCATCTGTTTATGGGCAGGAAAGCGTGCCCTAGGGCGTGCTGCTAGAACAGAGAACCATGTGGCTACCTGTCCCAGGTAAGAGAGGTGCAGGGTGCGAGTAGTGTGACAGACAAGACTGATGCAGTAGGCGCCACTCCTGCTGTAACACTCAGGGCTTGACATTGTGCAGGTCACCCTACCTCTAACCCCCTCCACCTTAACTACACTCTCTTCCTCTCTCCTTCCATCCTTCTCCTACATTTCTTCCCTCCTATCTCTACACTCCCTTCCACCGATCCCTTCTCTCTCATTTCTACCCGTCCCTTCCATCTCTTCCTCTCCCTTGCCACCGATCCCTTCCCTTCTCTCCGTACCTTTCCCATCTATGATATACCTGTGACCCCTTTCCTCTCTCCCTATTGTACTCTCAACTCAATCCTGTCCCTACCACTCGACCAATACCGTCCGCCCCTCCCACTGCGTACCAATTTATCCTTAACCTCTTCCCTACTTGTGGGTACACTGCAGATGCACCCAGTTTTGTTAATTAACAAATCTCTTGAGGATGATAATTGAAAAGTAATATGAACTCCAGCTCTTCTGGAATTAAGAATGAAGCTGCCATAACCAGTGAGCCTTGTTGTTGTTGTTGATTCGCCGGTACTCTCCCGGTCCGGGTCTTTTCCAGATGGTGACCCGACCTTGGCTCCCTGGCCTGGGAGTGTCGTGAGACCTATGTCTTCCATGGGAGGAGGTACAAGAACCTCCTCATCTCTGAATGTGGAATGTTTGATGGTCTCAACACCCTAAAAACTTATGTGGCTGACACATTTCATCACTTGATGTATGAAGCCCATCCTGTGTGATGGAATGTGACAGGGAAACATAGCAAGCTCTTGTTGAGACACTGTGAATGTCATATAGCCTAGTAGAGTACAGTAGCACCATTGTCATATAGCTTAGTATAGTACAGTGACACCACTGAATGTCTTATAACCTAGTCGAGTACAGTGGCATCACTGTCGTATAACCTAGTCATACAGTGGCATCACTGTTATAACTTAGTCAGACAGTGGCATCACTGTCCGTATAACCTAGTAGAGTCAGTGGCATCACTGTCGTATACCTAGTAGAGCAGTGGACACTGTCGTATAACCTAGTAGAGTACAGGCACAAATGTCGGTAATCTGGTAGTACAGGCATCACTGTCGTATAACTAGTAAGTACAGTGATCACTGTCGTAAACTAGTAGAGTACAGTGGATCACTGTCGTATATAGTAAATAAGTGGTCACTGTCGTATAACTAGTAGAGTACATGGCATCACTGTCGTCATAACAGTAGAGACAGTGGATATGTCGTAAGACCTAGTAGAGACAGTGGCATCACTGTGATAACTAGTAGAGTACATGGCATCACTGTGTATAAAGAAGTACAGTAAGGAAACATAACAGTGGCATCACTGTCGTATAACCTAGTAGAGTACAGTGGCATCACTGTCGTATAACCTAGTAGAGTACAGTGGCATCACTGTCGTATAACCTAGTAGAGTACAGTGGCATCACTGTCGTATAACCTAGTAGAGTACAGTGCCATCATACATAGATAACCCCCACACATGATAGAGGAACGCTTATGACGACGTTTCGGTCCGACATGGACCATTCACAAGTCAAGAGAATATGGCCAGTATATGTAGGCAGGGACAGTGACGAAGAAAGAAGAGAAAAGTAGTGGTAATGCTGGTAGTTACAGAAGTAGTAGTAAAAGTAATAGATTTAGTAGAAAGTAGGGGAAGTAAGTTTTTGCCACTAGTAGTAGTAGTAGTAGTAGAAAGGTAGAAGTAAAGGAATGGTAATCGTAATAGTAGTCTTAAGGACAAGAGAAACAGCACAGTAGGAGAGCTAAGAACCCACAAGGGGTAGGACCAAAGCACGGGGACTGAAGAACAGAACACACTAGGCAGAAGAAAGTAAAAAAAAAGAAATAAGGAAAAACAGTGGCATCACTATCGTATAATCTAGTACAGTGTCATCACACTGTGACTCGTATAACCTAGTACAGTGTCATCACACTGTGACTCGTATAACCTAGTACAGTGTCATCACACTGTGACTCGTATAACCTAGTACAGTGTCATCACACTGTGACTGTCAGTTATATTAACTACTACAGTAGCAACACATTGTGACTGTCAGTTATATTAACTACTACAGTGGCAACACATTGTGACTTTCAGTTATATTAACTACTACAGTAGCAACACATTGTGACTGTCAGTTATATTAACTACTACAGTAGCAACACATTGTGACTGTCAGTTATATTAACTACTACAGTAGCAACACATTGTGACTGTCAGTTATATTAACTACTACAGTAGCAACACATTGTCAGTTATATTAACTACTACAGTAGCAACACATTGTGACTGTCAGTTATATTAACTACTACAGTAGCAACACATTGTGACTGTCAGTTATATTAACTACTACAGTAGCAACACATTGTGACAGTCAGTTATATTAACTACTACAGTAGCAACACATTGTGACTGTCAGTTATATTAACTACTACAGTAGCAACACATTGTGACTGTCAGTTATATTAACTAGTACAATAGCAACACATTGTTTAAGAATACAGTTGTTAATATAAATGGTTCCTCCCTTTCAGTCTATTGTTTTCCATGTTTTCTTCCCCTCCCCCCTCTCCCTCTACCATTTTTCTCTCATCCCTGGGTAGAGGCACGGTTGACAAATAGGCAGCAGAAAGTTTACATAAATGGGGAGAAATCAGAATGGGGGCACGTCACGAGCGGTGTTCCGCAGGGGTCAGTGTTGGGCCCCTTGTTGTTCACAATTTACATAAACGACATAGATGAGGGAATAAATAGCGACATAAATTTGCTGATGACACCAAAATTGGCCGTCAAATTTATTCTAATGAGGACATTAGAGCACTCCATGATGATTTGAATAGACTGATGCAGTGGTCGGAGAAGTGGCAGATGCAGTTTAATGTAGACAAATGCAAAGTTCTAAATGTTGGACAGGAAAATAAACATGCCACATATAAACTAAATAATGTAGATCTTAATACTATTGTTTTCGAAAAGGATTTAGGGGTTCTGGTTAACAGTAATCTGAAACCAAGACAACAGTGCATAAGTGTTCGCAATAAAGCTAACAGAATCCTTGGCTTCATATCAAGACGTATAAATAATAGGTCATCAGGTTGTTCTTCTTTGGTTAGTCCTGATTTAGATTATGCGGCACAGTTTTGGTCACCGTATTACAGAATGCACTGGAAAACGTACAGAGGAGGATGACAAAGTTGATCCCATGTATCAGAAATCTTCCCTATGAGGATAGACTGAGGGCCCTGAATCTGCACTCTCTAGAAAGGTGTAAAATTAGGGGGCTATGATTGAGGTGTATAAATGGAAAACAGGAATAAATAAAGGAGATGTAAATATCGTGCTAAAAATATCTAGCATAGACAGTTCTCGCAGCAATGGTTTTAAGTTGGAAAAATTCGGATTCAGGAAGGATATAGGAAAGCACTGGTTTAGTAATAGAGTTGTGGATGAGTGGAACAAAGTCCCGAGTACCGTCATAGAAGCTAAGACGTTGTGTAGTTTTAAAAATGGGTTGGATAAATACATGAGTGGGTGTGGGTGGGTGTGAGTTGGACCTGACTAGCTTGTGCTACTAGGTCAGATGCCTGCTCCTCCCTTAAGTGAATGTGACTGACCTGACTGGGTTAAGGCATTGGCTTAAGCCGGTGGGAGAATTGGACCTGCCTCGCATGGGCCAGTAGGCCTGCTGCAGTGTTCTTTCTTATGTTCTCTTCATCCCTCTCTTCATCTTTACTCTCCTCCCCTCCCGCACTTCTTTCATGTCCCGCACTTCTTTCCCCTCCCGCACTTCTTTCCCCTCCCGCACTTCTTTCCCCTCCCGCACTTCTTTCCCTCCCGCACTTCTTTCCCTCCCGCACTTCTTTCCTCCCGCACTTCTTTCCCCTCCCGCACTTCTTTCCCTCCCACTTCTTTCCCTCCCGCACTTCCTTCCCTCCCCACTTCCTTCCCTCCCGCACTTCTTTCCCCTCCCGCACTTCTTTCCCTCCCGCACTTCTTTCCCCTCCGCACTTCTTTCCCCTCGCACTTCTTTCCTCTCCGCACTTCTTTCCTCTCCGCACTTCTTTCCCCTCCCACTTCTTTCCCTCCGCACTTCTTTCCTCCTCACTTCTTTCCCTCCCGCACTTCTTTCCCTCCGCACTTCTTTCCCCTCCGCACTTCTTTCCCTCCCGCACTTCTTTCCCCTCCCGCACTTCCTTCCCTCTTACACACACAACCCGCACATATAAAGGGAGGAGCTTACGACGACGTTTCGGCCCGACTTGGACCATTTACAAAGTCCCCTCTTCCTGGCTACTCCCTCACTTCATGCACCTCTCCTCATCCACTACCCCCGTTCTCTTTCGCCATTCCTTCATTTTTGTCTCTCCCTACTCCCCCTCACCGCTACATTCCCCTCTCACCCGTACATCCCCCTCTCACCCGTACATTCCCCCTCTTACCCCTACATTCCCTCTCTCACCCCTACATTCCCCCTCTCACCCCTGCATTCCCCCTCTCACCCCTGCATTCCCCCTCTCACCGCTACATTCCTCCTCTCACCGCTACATTCCCTCCTCTCACCGCTACATTCCCTCCTCTCACCGCTACATTCCCTCCTCTCACCGCTACATTCCCTCCTCTCACCGCTACATTCCCTCCTCTCACCGCTACATTCCCTCCTCTCACCGCTACATTCCCTCCTCTCACCGCTACATTCCCCTCTCACCTCCACATCCTTTTCTCCCAGTCACTCTCATGCCTCCACTTATTCTCCCCATTCCTCTCTCGTGCTTCCACTCATCCCCCACTTATCTTCACCTTCTTCCACCACTGGTAAATTAGACACATATGCAACACTTGGATATCTTTATTGAGGAAACGTTTCGCCACACAGTGGCTTCATCAGTCCATACAAAGGAGAATCGTGAAGAACAGGAGGAGTCGATGTTGTCAGTCACTCAATCTTGAATTTAATACAGCATATGTGTGAAGAGGTAGCTTATATACTGTAGACAGGAGAGGTGCAGAAGTCGTAGGAGGTGTCACATTTGCCCAATGTGGAAGTAGGTCGTGCCCAAGGATTAGGAAAGCGAAGAAATCCCTGTATTAAGATACCAAGATGTTGCTGTGTCAGACAGGATGTAAATGAATGGTTCAGAGAACCGACGAGTTGGTAAATAAAGATACCCAAGTGTTGCATATGTGTCTAATTTAACAACTCGTCGGTTCTCTGAACCATTCATCTACTTCTTCCACCACTCTTTCCTTACTCTTCTGCCCCCCTTTCTTACCAGGAGAAACATTTAGTAAAGTTTGTGTAAACTGCAGGTGCCTGCCCACGTGGCGGTGAAATTGGTACATGTATCTTAGCAGACGATTGTGGCTAAAAACTCCAGTGTTTGCCGGAATGTGGTATGCACTTTTGTGTAAGAAAACACAAGAACATAAGACAGAAGGAACACTGCAGCAGGCCTATTGGCCCATGCGAGGCAGGTCCAAGTCACTTCCTGGCTTAAACCAATGACCCACCTAGTCAGGTCAGGTCACATTCACTTAAGGAAGGGGCACGGCATCAGACCTATTATCACAAACATACTCACTCATGTATTTATCAAACCTATTTTTAAAACTACACAACGTTTTAGCGTCTATGACGGTACTCGGGAGTTTGTTCCACTCATCCACAACTATTACCAAACCAGTGCTTTCCTTTATCCTTCCTGAATCTGATTTTTTCCAACTTAAACCATTGTTGCGAGTTCTGTCTTGGGTAGATATTTTTAACACGCTATTTATATTCCCTTTATTTATTCCAGTTTTCCATGTATACACCTCTACGCCTTTCTAGAGAGTGCAGATTCAGGGCCCTAATGCTATCCTCATAGGGAAGATTTCTGATATATGGGATCAACTTTGTCATCCTCCTTTGTACGTTTTCCAATGCATTCATATCTATTCTGTAATACTTGTGACCAGAACTGTGCAGCATAATGTAAATGAGGCCTAACCAAAGATATATAGTTGAAGAACAACCTGAGGACTCCTATTATTTATGCTCTTTGTTATGAAGTCAAGGATTCTGTTGTCTTGGTTTTAGATTACTGCTAACCAGAACTCCTAAATCCTTTTCGCAATCAGTAATATTAAGAACTACATTATTTAATTTATATGTGGCATGGTTATTTTTTTGTCCAATGTTTAGAACTTTGCATTTGTCTATATTAAACTGAATCTGCCACTTCTCCAACCACTGCATCAGTCTATTCAAATCTTCCTGTAGTGCTCTAATGTCCTCATTTGAATTAATTAGACGACCTACTTTGGTGTTGTTGTAGGTTCGCCGGTACATCCGGCCCGGGTCTTCTCCAAATGGTGTCCCGGCACCTACTTTGGTGTCATCAGCAAACTTGCTTATGTCACTATTTATTCCCTCTTCAAAGACATTTATATAAATTGTGAACAACAAAGGGCCCACCATTGACCCCTGTGGAACACCACTCGTGACGTGCTCCCACTCTGATTTCTCTCCATTGATGCAGTCTCTGCTGCCTATCTGTCAACCATGCCTCTACCCAGGAAAAAAATCTATTCCATATGCCTTAATTTTCCTCAATAGCCTCTGATGTGGAACTCTATCAAAAGCCTTACTGAAGTCCATATACACAATATCATATTCATTATCATGATCTACCTCAAATGCCTTGGTGAAAAAAAATAGTAAATTCGTAAGGCAGAAACGCCCCTTTGTAAAACCTTGCTGAGATTCATTAATCAATTTATGCCTTTCAAGATGGCTACGAATTGCCTCTGCAGTTATTGATTCCATAAATTTTCCTGCTATGGCGGTAAGGATTATTGGTCTACAGTTCGAAGCTAAGGACCTGTCTCCTGCTTTGTAAATAGGTATTACATTTTCCATTTTCCACTTGTCTGGCACTATGCCAGTTTTCAGTGGTATGATGGAAAGACTAGCCAAAGGTTTGTTAAGCTCCTCTTTACATTCCTTTAAAACCCTTGCAAACAGTTCATCAGGGCCTGGGGATTTGTTCGGTTTTAATTTCTGTCTGAGGACCATGTCACTAGTTACCCTAATCGTACATAGTTTATCTTCCTGTTCTACATAATTTATAATTTCTGGAATTTCGCTAGTATCTTCCTGCGCAAAAACTGAAAGGAAATAAGAGTTTAAAATTTCACACATTTCCTTATCACTGTCAGCTATCTGACCTGAGTTACTTTTGAGTGGGCCAATCTTGTCCCTAATCTTACTTCTATATACCTGAAAGAAACCTTTTGGTTTAGTCTTCGAATCCCTTGCCACTTTAGCCTCATAATCTCTCTTACCTTTTCTTATTCCCCTTTTTATTTCTTTAATTGAATATACTGATTTCTTAACTGCCCCTCTCCCCTTTTGATACGTCTACATTATCATAAGGGGTTCTTGGAGATAAAAGGTAGTCGAGGGAAACACTCGGATAAACCATACCACGAGTGGGGTTCGAACCCGCGGTGGATGGTGAACGCCTATATTGAGTAAGTGAGGAAGGAGGTAGGCCCAGCACCTCGGTCCAGTTCTAAGCCTATGACGAGAATGAGAGTGACGCTTGGGTCTGTGTGCGGCGCGGGCCTCTGACGTCACAAGTAACAAAGGGATCAGACATATAACATAGCTAGGATTACTTATAATACACCACACAGATGTATCAATCTGCTTCAGTACATATTACTGACAACATATGCCCCTCTTGACCATTGAGATGTTTTAATTCATTGTTAATCTATTTGGAATCATTTTTGGTTTATCTAATTTCCCTACTTGGAACATAAGTTGTCTGGGCAGACAGAACTATGCTCTGAAAAACATCATATTGGCAACCAACACCATCTACCTTACCCATAGTCAGGTCGTTCCAATTTAGCCCACCCAGGTAATTTCTCAGTCCCATGAAATCAGCCAAGTGGAAGTTTGGGACAGACTTGATTGCAGTTATTTGGGTAATTCCATGATTTATTGAAACTAAGTGATTTGTGATTGCTTTCCCCAAGCTCACCATTAACCTTAAGATTATTAGTTAGTGATTCCTTGTTGGCAAGAACCAAGTCTAGCAGATTGGTTCCTCTAGTTGTTCTGTCACAAACTGTTCTAAAAAGCAATCCTGTATCGTATCACGAAAGTCACTAGACTCAAGATTTCCTGTCATATTGTTCCAATCAATTTGTCTAAAGTTAAAATCTTCAGTCACTGCTGGAATTTCATTATTCCGTGTAAGAAAACACTGCAGTCCCTGCTGGACTGTAATATCCCATGTACAGGATATATCCCGAGTACAGTTATAGAGACTAAAACGTTGTGTAGTTTTAAAAATAGGCTAGATAAATATATGAGTGGGTGCGGGTGGGTGTGAGTTGTACCTGACTAGTTTGTGCTACTAGGTCAGATGCCGTGCTCCTTCCTTAAGTGAATGTAACCTGACCTGGATGGGTGGGGGCATTGGCTTAAGCCGGTGGGGGACTTGGACTTGCCTCGCATGGGCCAGTAGGCCTGCTGCAGTGTTCCTTCTTTCTTGTGTTCTTGTGTGTGTTGGAAAAATCCAAGTGTAGGGTAAAAGATATTGGTGTATATGATGACAGTTAAAAAAAAAAATTGATGCCACTTTTATTTGCAGCTAGTTGCTCTCTCGTACAGTTTCAATTTGCCAGATTACTTTGAAATTAGATTATACCTTTTGTAATACTGACAGTTGTGAACCTATTGACTATCAGGCCATTACACTAAACCAAAATATTGAAGTTAGCCACAGCAAATGCAAAATTGGTCACCGGAATATAATTTTAAATAGCTATTGTGGCGAAAACTCTTGCCAGATGAGTGAGAAACTGAAGCTAGTTAAGTGTTTAGCACTTTGACAGATAAATTGTAAGAAGTCTCCTACATTCAGTATGTGTTTTATTTACCTTTAATAGTTAAATAGATCTTTTTATATGTAATATATATTTCCTTTAAACTTACCAGGTCTAGCCTGAGACCTGACTGCAGCGGTGATCATGGGAACAATTAACTAGGACACTAAATTATGACTACACAGACGCATTTTTAAGGTCGAACAGTCAAGAGATTTGAAGGAGGGGGAAGGGCAGACGTGGTTTGTTCAGGAACAGCTGTGGAAGGAGACATTGTATTCATGTGTAAGAAGAGACTTAAACATATATGCCTTAATTTGGCTACTGTATAAATATAGTATGCAACACTTGAGTGATGAAGCAGAAAGTCATGGCATTAGCTGTAGATGACAGTGATGCAACTTAGCATCGGGAGGCTCATTATTGCAGACTATATGTAAGGTTTGCTACACTGACGACACAAACATCCTGTTAATGTGTGACCAGTACTCGAAGACTAGTAACACTTTACTGAGCCGAGGTAATAAAGAAATATCACCTATATAACATATCCCACTTTGAAGTACATGTTCCCACGGAAGATCTGAAGCGATTTTATTGGCTTAAAAGTTGATAAGAAATCAAGGTAATTATTTTTCAGTTAAACTTGGGGTTTTAGGTAAGAGATAATTAATTTATTTGTGCTTAAAATAAGGAAAAATGGTTATATAAATATATAAAGAAACTACAAGCAAATCTGAGCATGGAAATAAGCATATTGATCCAATATACAGTGGAACCCCCCAGTATAGCTGGTCTGAGTATGGCCGACTCGAGTTTCGGTTGCTTTTTTCGGCCCAATTTTTCCAGATATCAGTACAGACCCATCTGTGCACGCCTCCCGAGCAGGCACAGGCGTCGTGAACCAGTCTAGCTTTGTTTACCATTGAGTGAACATTACCCAGCACACTCATTCAAACATTTCACAATAATTTTATTGTGTTTATTGATTTTTTTTTATTAACACATCGGCTGTTTCCCACCAAGGCAGGGTGGCCCGAAAAAGAAAAACTTTCATCATCATTCACTCCATCACTGTCTTGCCAGAGGCATGCTTACACTACAGTTATAAAACTGCAACATTTAACATCCCTCCTTCAGAGTGCAGGCACTGTACTTCCCATCTCTAGGACTCAAGTCCGGCCTGCCGATTTCCCTGAATCCCTTTATAAATGTCACTTTGCATCCACTCCAACAGCACATCAAGTATTAAAAACCATTTGTCTCCATTCACTCCTATCAAATACGCTCATGCATGCTTGCTGGAAGTCCAAGCTCCTAGACATAAATACCTCCTTAGCCCTCTCCTCAACTATCCAGGCTCGACCGCTACCTGCCTTCCCCACACAGATTTATACACTCGAAGTCATTCTACTGGTTCCTTCTCTCTACATGTCTAAACCACCTCAACAACCCCCTCAGCCCTCTTAAAAAGTTTTGGTAATCCGCACCTTCCTTAATTTCACACTACAATCGTTCATTATATTCACACCATACACTGACTCAGACATGACATCTCCATTGCCTCAGCCTTCTTGATGCAACATTACCAACCATGCTTCACACCCATATAAGTTTTTGATCAACTATATCACATTCTCTCTTGTTCCTCACAAAGTTCTTGTCTCCACAGACTTTTAATGCACCCTTACTCCTTTTACCTCATCAATTTTATGATTACCTCATCATTCATAGACCCATCTGCTGAATTCCACTCCTAATATCTGAATACATTCAGCCCTCCATACTCTCTCCCCCCAATCTGATGTCAATCTTTCATCACCTAATCATTTGTTATCTTCATCACCTCTTTTCCTATATTCACTTTCAATTTCCTTCTTTTACATACCCTACCAAACTCATCCACCAACCTCTGCAACTTCTCTTCAGTATTTCCGAAAAGCACAGTGTCATCAGCAAAAAGCAGCTGTGACAACTCCCACTTTGTGTCAGATTCTGTATCTTTTAACCCCTACCTCTTGCCAACACCCGCGCATTCACTTCTTTTACAACTCCATGGTGACATCACACATCCTTGTCTAAGGCCTACTTTTAATGGGAAATAATCTCCCTCTCTCCTACATACTCTAACCTTAGCCTCAATATCCTCGTATAAACTCTCCACTGCTTTCAGTAACTTACCTCCTATTTCATACACCTGCAACATCTGCCACAGTGCCCCCCTATCCACCCTGTCATACGCCTTTTCCAAATCCATAAATGCCACAAAAACCTCTTTACCCTTATCTAAATACTGTTCACCTATATGTTTCACTAAACACTTGGTCTACACACCCCCTACCTTTCCTAAAACTTCTTTGTTCATCTGCTATCCTACTCTCCGTATTGCTCTTAATTCTTTCAATAATAACTCTACCATACACTTTACCAGGTATACTCAACAGACTTATTTCCCTGTAATTTTTTCCACTCTTTTGTCCCCTTTGCTCTTATACAAAGGAACTATGCATGCGCTCTGCCAATCCCTAGGTACCTTACCCTCTTCCATACATTTATTAAATAATAGCACCAACCACTCCAAAACTATATCTCCACCTGCTTTTAACATTTCTAAAACGTTGTGAGTTTAAATACTGATAAATATTAGGGTCGGGTGTGAGTTTACCTGACTAGTTTGTGCTACTAGCGATGCAGTGCTCCTTCCTATGAATGTAACCTGACCTGCTGTCAGGCATTTTAGCGGCGGAGACTTGACTGCCCTGGCCAGAGGCCCTGCAGTGTTCCTTCTTAGTCTTATGTTCTTCATTTACCCACTGCCCGAACTTCCCCCACACTCGCAACTGGCTCTTCCTCACTCCTACAAGATGTTATTGTTAAATGTTGATGAAGATAGGGAATCTGTGATTTCGTGTATAGGGTTAATGTCTGCACAAAAAAAAATGTAATATCTAAAAATATTCTAAACACATCCTATTTTTTTTTAATTTTAGAAATCATAATTTATATAAATGAATGAAAAGTTGAAATGGTCTCGATGGTAGAATGTAGGAAAAGGTGGTATACGATAACTAATTAAACGATAATTAAAGGATACGTAAAATATATATAGAATATTTTTAGCAGCCTCGACTGGTAGCATCAGGAGCCACAATAGTAAGATAAAAAAAAAAAGGTGAAGTAACACTATAAAATATTAATATATACATCCTGACAGAGAATGTATATACTACCATCCTGGGACCTCTTAACACAAACTAGATGATGAAACAAAATATTTAAGATTGTGCAGTACATCAGCAGCATGGCTGTTTATAATAGGTAACCTCACACTACAACCATTAAAAGTCAATAATATATAGTTCATTACTGTACATCAGTCATTACCAAGTTGAAGCCTGTCTCAACAAATTAACAACTCACTCCCACAAATAAAAATTACACATTGGTAATTGCTCTCTCTTTTTTTTTTCTTTCTCATTCTCTCTTTCCTCTCTCTTAAGGGTTAGGTTAAGAGTTCCTACCTTTATTTACAACCTAAGAGCTGTTACCCACCTCGGCTTATTTAAAAGCCTTTTTATTGTTATGAAACATGCAAATAGGGACCAAGATAAAGTTGGAGCCTCCTGTGGGCCAGCGATTTCATTTGGTCAACTCACTTTATTTTATCGATGTCGTTGTGCTGTGCGAACATTTTCCATACTTGTCATCTTAGGAATGAATGATCTCAGATGAAATGATGTTCTTGAGAAGGGTGTAGCTGCTGTTTACTTCATGTCTTGTAGAGCAGCTGTCTTCTTGCTGTCCGTGAAGTGTAGTTGGTACCTTGACAACATTGGTCTTGTACATAACAGTAAGGCCACTCACGTCCCCTCGGTGTTGAAAGCTCTGCTGAAATGATGGATCTGTCCAGGCCGGCTCCAGAGGAGAGATGAATTGTCTTGCTCTGTTCTCGTTTCTGTCAAGAAGTCGTAAATGAGACGAATGAAAGAAGGGGAGGAGGAGGGGGGGGGTGGCAGGCGATTCAACAAAGTGGAGCATACTCAGGGTGAGTGCACTTGAACCTCGTACAGTCTTGCAGCCTCTCATGTCGAGCAGATGCCAAATACGTCTAAATGCTCTAAGCTTCCTGACAGCCTTTTTTTTGGTTCAGCGGGACATTTTCAGACCTGCTTCAGACTTGGATGGCAGGTGCTTCGCTTCCTCAGTACCTGGTGATGGACCAGGTGCTTCGGCTTCCTCAGTACCCTGGTGATGGACCAGGTGCTTCGGCTTCCTCAGTACCCTGGTGATGGACCAGGTGCTTCGGCTTCCTCAGTACCCTGGTGATGGACCAGGTGCTTCGGCTTCCTCAGTACCCTGGTGATGGACCAGGTGCTTCGGCTTCCTCAGTACCCTGGTGATGGACCAGGTGCTTCGGCTTCCTCAGTACCCTGGTGATGGACCAGGTGCTTCGGCTTCCTCAGTACCCTGGTGATGGACCAGGTGCTTCGCTTCCTCAGTACCCTGGTGATGGATCATGTGCTTCGGCTCATTCAGTGCCCTAGTGATGGACCTGGTGCTTCAGCTCCTTTGGTGCTCTTGTGGTGGACCAGGTGTTAGTGGGATGGAATGTGAAGGACCTGCCTAGTATGGGCCAACAGGCCTGCTGCAGTGTTCCTCCTTTCTTATGTTCTTATGTTCTTAATCACTTTTGAGTCAAATTTCACCCTGGGTTCCATTACTACCATCATGGTACCTGAAACCATCATCATGTGTATTTTCCTCAGAAGCAAATGTAACCTGCCATCGTTAGAGGTGATGTTAATTGGTCTGCACATCTACTCTGCAATCTTAGGCTCACATTATCTGGGCCTACAGCCTTTTCTTGCTCCAGATAAGAAGTTACTCTTTGTTCTGCCTTATTGTTACCTGACAACTTTGACAGTTCTTGCTGCTAGCAAAGGAGGTTTTCTTGTTGAATCAGGAGATTGCATTTTGGCAGCAAAGTGGTTAGCTTATTTTTCTGATTGCTAGTAGACAGAGTCCTATCCTGCTGATTTAGAGGTGGAATAATTTCATCTGGTCCTTGACTAAGCACCACCAAGTTTTGGAGCCCACCCAATCTGACGACAGTTTTCTTTTTGTGTCAGCTTCCCATCTAGAGATGGCCCAGTTTTGGACTTCCATTTGCCGACTGGGTTGCTTGTGCAGGTTCCTGTAATAGTGGGATGCCTCTTATACCTTATTCAAGCCTTGTACTTAGCAGTAGCTGCCTCTCGACACCGAAAGCTGAACCAAGGCTTATCTGAAGGCCTCGACGTATGCCCCTCTCTCTCTCTCTCTCTCTCTCTCTCTCTCTCTCTCTCTCTCTCTCTCTCTCTCTCTCTCTCTCTCACCACACACACACACACACACGAGATGAGGTATCACAATGGGCGCCTGTGACGAGCGGGGTTCCACAGGGGTCAGTCCTAGGACTAGGGCTGTTTTTGGTATATGTGAATGACATGACGGAAGGGATAAACTCAGAAGTGTCCCTGTTTGCAGATGATGTGAAGTTAATGAGACGAATTAAATCAGATGAGGATCAGGCAGGACTCCAAAGAGACATGGACAGGCTGGACAAGTGGTCCAGCAATTGGCTGCTCGAATTTAACCCTGCCAAATGCAAAGTCATGAAGATCGGGGAAGGGCAAAGAAGACCGCAGACGGAGTATAGGCTAGGTGGCCAAAGACTGCAAACCTCACTCAAGGAGAAAGATCTTGGGGTGAGTATAATACCAGCACGTCTCCAGAAGCACACATCAAACAGATAAGTGCTGCAGCATATGGGCGCCTGGCAAAACTGAGAATAGCGTTCCGATACCTCAGTAAGGAATAGTTCAAGACACACTGTACACCGTGTACGTCAGGCCCATACTGGAGTATGGAGCACCAGTTTGGAACCCACACCTGGTCAAGCACGTCAAAAAATTAGAGAAAGTGCAAAAGTTTGCAACAAGGCTAGTTCCAGAGCTAAGTGGATTGTCCTACGAAGAAAGGTTAAGGGAAATAGGCCTGACGACACTGGAGGACAGGAGAGTTAGGTGAGACATGATAACGACATTCAAAGTATTGCGAGGAATAGATAAGGTGGACAGAGACAGGATGTTCCAGAGATGGGACACAGAAACAAGGGGTCACAATTGGAAGTTGAAGACTCGGATGAGTCAAAGGGATGTTAGGAAGTATTTCTTCAGTCACAGAGTTGTCAGGAAGTGGAATAGTCTGGAAAGTGAGGTAGTGGAGGCAGGAACCACACATAGCTTTAAGACGAGGTATGATAAAGCTCATGGACCATGGAGAGAGAGGACCTACTAGCGATCAGTGAAGAGGCGGGGCCAGGAGCTGAGTCTCGACCCCTACAACCACAAATAGGTGAGTACACACATACATTTTTTTAATAGTATTCATAGGGAGCTACCATATTTATTTTGGTAGTCGGTCCTGCTATAGGTTGTTATAAACGACCTGTGTGGAAGATGGCTCACAATGACCAAGATGCCACTGTGTTTACCGTAAATAATTACATAAATTATTTAAGAAGTTGAAATCGATCATCATAAAAGATGTCTTTGTTGTGAATCGTCTATTAACCAAGTGTGTTTTATATTACAAAATCTAAGTAGCAGAACTGATTCATGTAAAATTTTAAAAGTATTTGATCCTTGCGAGTGAAGTGTTAGAAGAGTTGATAGTTTGAAAATAATGGAGGATCTGGAGAAGGATATGCGGGTGTTAGTGGTGGTCGTGATCACGTTCAGCTGTACAGCCCGCCACGAACGTCACTTAAGTGCACTGGTGTACTTGTTTAGTTGTCTACAGGAGTTATCATATCTTAGTCCTGCTTCTGAAGTACTACCGACCACCTGCTATTCCTTCTATTTCCTCAAGGTACTCTTTAAGTTCAGTACTGTATGGTGGCTCGTGTCCAAAGGTGTCTCATATTATTACACGTACGTTATGTCAGACGTACTTGCTGTGTATACTAAACCAGTTTTGTTGGCTCAACTTTTCCTTTCTTGTGGTGGCCTTAACATACTGACGCAGTTTTCCTTAGCTGCATCTATTACCTAGCAACCTTTACGTTTTCGGTCCCACGTGTGATCCCCAGTTTTACCAGTCTATTTTTTGTGGTTGAAATCACCCACGATAAGTAGCTTTGCTTTAGCCTTGTGTGCACTAGTTGTTTCTGATATATCAGCCAGTGTTTTATTTTCTTCATATTCCTGGTCTTGGTCTCCTACTGCTAGGCGGCGGGTTTAAAATCACTGTTATTACTATTTTGCTTCTCTCAGTCATTGAGTGTCTTGCCACATACGTGTTTATCAAAGTCATCTCTACAAAAGTTGATTTCTGATTAGCAGTGCTGTGTCGCTGCCTCCCCTTTTTCCTGTCTTTCCTTATCACTTGATAATCTGGGAATATGGCAGCTGATATTCCATTCAGTCTGTCTACCTGATACCTATGGTATCTGGGGTTACCTGTATTATTTCTTTCAACTCATCACTCTTGTTAGATATTTTATCTCCATTTGTGTACCATACTCTTAACTCTCTCACCTTTACGTTACACGAGTTTGTGTTGTGAAGACTCTGCATGTTGCTCATCCGACAGTAGTGGGTGAGGTATTCGCATTATTACATGAGGGGGGTTAGGTATAAGGATGTCAGCATAGAAGGGGTAGGAGGGGGAAGGAGGAAGGATGTGGGTTTGGTCTTGGTGTTGAGGTAAGTTGGGTGGCCTCGAGTCGAACCCTCCAGCACAGGGGCCTCGAGTCGAACCCTCCAGCACAGGGGCCTCGAGTCGAACCCTCCAGCACAGGGGCCTCGAGTCGAACCCTCCAGCACAGGGGCCTCGAGTCGATCCCTCCAGCACAGGGCCTCGAGTCGAACCCTCCAGCACAGGGGCCTCGAGTCGACCCTCCAGCACAGGGGCCTCGAGTCGAACCCTCCAGCACAGGGGCCTCGAGTCAACCCTCCAGCACAGGGGCCTCGAGTCGAACCCTCCAGCACAGGGGCCTCGAGTCGAACCCTCCAGCACAGGGGCCTCGAGTCGAACCCTCCAGCACAGGGGCCTCGAGTCGAACCCTCCAGCACAGGGGCCTCGAGTCGAACCCTCCAGCACAGGGGCCTCGAGTCGAACCCTCCAGCACAGGGGCCTCGAGTCGAACCCTCCAGCACAGGGGCCTCGAGTCGAACCCTCCAGCACAGGGGCCTCGAGTCGAACCCTCCAGCACAGGGGCCTCGAGTCGAACCCTCCAGCACAGGGGCCTCGAGTCGAACCCTCCAGCACAGGGGCCTCGAGTCGAACCCTCCAGCACAGGGGCCTCGAGTCTAGACCCTCCAGTCACGACACTCACGTCCTCTGAGTCAACCCTCCAGCACAGGGCCTCGGAGTCAGACCCTCCAGCACAGGGTCCTCGAGTCAACCTCAGCGCAGGGGCCTCGGAGTCGAACCTCCAGCGAGGGGCCTGGTGAACCCCAGCGCAGGGGCCTCGAGTCGAACCCTCGGTAGTCGAGGGCCTCGAGTCGACCTCAGTCCAGGGCCTCAGTCGACCCTCCAGCGAGGGGCCTCGAGTCGAACCCTCCAGCGCAGGGGCCTCGAGTCGAACCCTCCAGCCAGGGGCCTCGAGTCGAACCCTCCAGCGCAGGGGCCTCGAGTCGAACCCTCCAGCGCAGGGGCCTCGAGTCGAACCCTCCAGCGCAGGGGCCTCGAGTCGAACCCTCCAGCCAGGGGCCTCGAGTCGAACCCTCCAGCACAGGGGCCTCGAGTCGAACCCTCCAGCGCAGGGGCCTCGAGTCGAACCCTCCAGCGCAGGGGCCTCGAGTCGAACCCTCCAGCGCAGGGGCCTCGAGTCGAACCCTCCAGCACAGGGGCCTCGAGTCGAACCCTCCAGCACAGGGGCCTCGAGTCGAACCCTCCAGCACAGGGGCCTCGAGTCGAACCCTCCAGCACAGGGGCCTCGAGTCGAACCCTCCAGCACAGGGGCCTCGAGTCGAACCCTCCAGCACAGGGGCCTCGAGTCGAACCCTCCAGCACAGGGGCCTCGAGTTCCTTAAGACTTTGTGTTCCCTCCAGCCTTTTTCCCTCACGCACACTCAACTGTTCCTTTGCTGCTATTGTCCTCTCCTGATCCAGGTACACACGACTGTAGCATCGAGTAGTTTTTCAGACACGCTTTCTATATTAGGATTCTGTTTCGATCTACATTAACTACAGCGTTTGGCGTTGGAGAACCTCCCAATCGTGAGTGTGTGTGTACTCACCTATATGTGGTTGCAGGGGTCAAGACACAGCTCCTGGCCTCGTGTGTGTGTATGTGTGTGTGTGTTGTGTGTGTGTGTACAGTGCTAGCCACGTCATTATGCCGCCCCTCCCCCCCACACGTACCAAAACAAACACATACCATGAAAGATTATAATATATATATTTGCACACTTATTGTGGTTTTAATACTTGGGGTGTCCTTTACACTTAATCACGTACGTCCCTCAGCGATGTAGGAAGACTCTCACAAATTCTTGAGGGTTTGGGGAGGTATATTATTTCATGCCTCATGTAGAGCAGGCTCCAGGCTTGGGATGGAACTGATGTCCTTGCCCAGTAAACTTCGTTTCACTATTGACCAGAGGTTCTCAATAGAGTTTAGGTCTGGGGAATTGCCTGGCCAGTCATTAAAGAACCTCACTTCACAGTCCTTAAGTCACTGAACTACAGATTTGGCGGTATGACACTGTGCACCATCCTGCATAAAACCGTAGCCCCACACTTGTCAAACGCCTCAGGTAAATTGTCACATAATAACTCCAGGTAATTATACTGGTTCATATACTGGTTTTGGGGAAGCACAATGAGTTCACCAACACTCTGAGCACTGAAACACCCCTAAACCATGAGCAAGTCTGGGTGTTTGGTGGTCCCACAGGTGTAGTGTGGGTCTAGCGGGTCACTACCTCTGGGCCGGTACACATGTCCCCCATGGTTACAGGTGATGGTGAAGGTTGCTTCATTACTCCAAAGTACTTCAGACCACTGTTGAGGATTCTAGTGAAGACATTTCTTTGCATAATCCAGCCTACGTTTCTTCTGTGGCTTGGAGAGGATCGGTTTCTTAACCTGGCGGTGACTACTATAGCCCAGTTCTGACACACGTCTGTTAAGTTCTTACAGACACCTCTGAGAGAAGATATGGGTTCTTTTCTTTCAATTCTCTAGCAGTTATCTTAGGTGTACTCTCTAACTGCTGCTTTAACACAGTTAAGGTACGAACAGATGTCTTCGAGGGGCCATGTCGAGGTTTGGCAGACTGTAACTGAACACTGCCACCAGCCTTGAAGTGCTGCACCCAGTTCCTCACTGAACGCGCACGCACGCACGCACGCACGCACGCACGCACGCACGCACGCACGCACGCACGCACGCACACGCACCAACATTCTCCACTATTTATTTCATCTGGTGCCCAGCTTTGTGAAGCCCTATGATTTGAGCTATAGTTTCAGGTGTTAGACTTCCTTTTACCCATAATCAAACATGTATAGCTCCAAAGGGACAAAAAATGGGGGCGGATGAGAGAGAAAAGTGCAACACTTTCTCTCACCACGGCAGCCACGTGAGCACTGAAGGAGTCACTGTGGAGTGTGGTGGCAAGCCATGAGTCATGCTAGGGACTTTTTGCAAGAAATGGAGTGAATTACGCATGTTTTGAAAGGCACCTGAACACAGTTGTGAATTGATACTGTGCATGATGTTTCCAATTAATCTCTACCGCCTTAGTGGACAGAGCCTGAACCATGATGAAAATTTGCGAAAGCTTTAGTCTCGGTAATGAATTATTCTTGGAAATATGTGGCACACATGACATGTTTGTAGCTGGCACATTGATCGTTGCGAGGTAGCCAACGATGTCTTGAACGATGGCTATGTTATCTCTTGTCCTGTATTGAGAGTGAGTGCCCTTTAATTAGCTTGTGATTTCTGGGATCCACCGTGCCTATCATGCTCGACTGAGACGTCTACAGTTGGCGACCCTACTCTTATCACCAGCAATATATACCACTACTGGTTAACAGGACTAAGTTCTTGAATTGGGAATTAGTGCCAGCACTCGCAAGGGTGGGTGGGACGTTGCAGTTCGGAGAGCTATCTCAACTATGATGTCAGCGTGCTTCTGGCAAGACACACTGAGCGACCTTTAATGGGGTTTTCTTCAGGCTTTACCTCGGTGGGAGATGGCATCTGTATTAAAGTTTTTTTCGTCTCGACTGCTGGGCGATATATAATGTACCTGGGTTATGAGGCCCGAAGACCATGGTCTGTATAACAATGAAATTGACCTTGTGACATTACTTTTCTAGTCAGTTTTTTTTTTTTTTTCATTTTGTCAGTGTTGTGTCATGAGTGGTTAGTGAAGGCATACGACTGTACACTTCATGTTAGATTAACTTCTCCATTCATTGTAACACCCAATTTTTGAAGACCAAGCTTTTTCGTTCTCTTCTAACACAGAGTTTGATACGCCATAACCTAGAATAGACAATTTAATGTTTGGATTAATTCTGAATTGCCAGTCAGTGTCTTAACAGAGTATGGAAGAAAGAATTGTTTGGGAGGCTTTGACCGAACGACTGTGTGAGAATATTTTCCTGTGTGTACGAGTTGGCCTGCCTCTATATCGCTAGTTAACATACTAGCCAGGAACCTGGTGGGCGACTTTGTCACTAGACGGATGATAAAACCATAATGTCTCATTCCAGTCTGCTTTGATATCTGATCTCAAGTATAATGATATAACATTAATTGCCTTGTTCACCAGGAAGAATTTGCTCTTTAGTAATGTTGTGTCTGTAGGTTCTGATTCTCTCATCGCATCTCATAGCTATAGGAAGAGAGTGTAATTTACAACTCACTGTTGTTTTCAGGAAAAATACATAGACTATTCTCAAATCCTGCTTCATGCTGATGATTAGTTTTAAGTTGTGTGAGTTCTCTATTTTATTTATAAATGCCTTTGTTTGTATGGAGTTATATTTTTAGCGAAGTAAAAAGCTTAGTACCCCAAGGCACGGCCTTGGCGCCTTATAGTAGATATATAAAAAAAAACTTCAGTTTCGTATCATTTGTAGATGACACTAAAATAAGCATGAAAGTCGCCTTGTTAAAAATATAACATAAGAAAGAAGGACCACTGCAGCTGGCCTACTGGCCCATGCGTTGTTAGAAGACACTGAAAAATTGCAGGAAGATATTAGCAGTGTTTTCCAGTGGAGAGAGACATGACGTTCACTGGTGATAAGTTCCAACTGCTTGGATGTGAAAAGAATGAAGAACTCAAAAGGGACACTGTATACAAGTCTCAAGAGGATCATGAAATAAACGAAAGGAACACGTGAAAAACCTGGGAGTAATTATGTCGGCTAACCTTCCTTTCAAAGAACACAGCCAGAAAGATGACGGGGTGGATAATGAGAACTTTCAAAACAAGGGAAATGGTTCCAATGATGACACTTTTCATATCGCTTGTGCTTTCTCGTTTAGAATATTGTTCAGTATTGATGGCCTCGTTCAGGGCAGGAGAGATCAGAGCTGGAACAGATACAGAGATCATTTACGGCCCACATAGAGACAAAGCATTTAAATTACTGGGAACACCTTCAAGTCCTAAATATGTACTCACTGGAGCGGAGGAAAGAAATATATACCTGGAAGATACTTGAGGGGGCTTGTCCCAGACCTGCACACTGCCATAACATACCGAGGTAAGGAGATGGAAGGAAGTGCAAAATGCACCCAATGAAAAGTAGGAGCGCCGTGGGCACAGTAAGAGAACACTCTATCAACATCTATGACCCCATACTATTCAACATGTTACTAGAAGATATCAGAAACACTGCCTGAACTAGTATACAAGTTTTCAAGGGGAAGTTGGACAAGTATCTCCACCAGGTGCCAGATCAACCAGACTGATGGATATATGAGCCAGCGTGCTGCCAGCAACAACAGCCTGGTTGACCAGGCAAGCACCAGACAAGCTTGTCCCAGGGCAGGGCTCTAGGATTGGAAAAACTCTCGAAACTCATCAAAGGAATGTTCAAGGAAATCACTAAACTTTGCTTGATCCGTTGTTCAAGGCTCACCCGTGTTCAGATTTTAGATACATCTTGTAAGAAGAAGCATGGTAATGTGTTACTACTTTTATTTATATATCTTATGCGAGGTGTACATTCTCGGAGTGACTCATCAACTGTTTTGTTTGAATAATTTTTTCCTATGCTGAATTCTTTTTTTATAATATTTGACATTCTCACAAAGAGGCAGATTTTATAGTGTGCCCTAAATCTGATTATTGTTTCCTGCTGGATCGCTTAGTGCTGAGGTTATCTCTGTTTGAGGTTCTGCTTTTATCTTTAGTTTCTAAGCCTTTCTTTATTGTTAGAAGACGTCCTTGTACTTGGTAGAATTTTAGGGGGGGACCTGATTTTTCTCTTAAAATTTCTGCAATATCCGAGATAGTGGTTTGTGTTGTCGTTCTCTTGGTGCTTCCTACAGACTAGTGTGTGTGTCGGGACCTGTTAAATTATCTTCACTGAAAATAATACTTGTTGCTCTACGACTGATGTAGTTTTTATCTTGCAAGTGCACTTCATGCTCAGCATCCATTTTGTATGTATACCTGTTACACTTGTTGTTGTCTAGCACACGTGCCACGGACTACACGCTACCATCACCATGTACCTCACACACACAAACCTATACCATTGAAATAACCTTATAACAAAGGTGGAACTATTCACATACATAAAATTCTATAGAATTATGTTGAACAATGAACATTTTATGAGCATTTGAACAAAGGGTGTTAATTAATACCATGGAAACAGATACCTGAAGGATATCTGAAGGACTTTTATGGGGTCACTGCCCCCTGCGGCCAGGTCCCAGACCAGGACTCCTGGAGGATAGAGCCTGATGAACCAGGCTGTTACTGCTGGCCGCACACAGTCCAACGTACAAACCACAGTCCGGCTGGTCAGGCACTGATGTAAGAACTTGTCCAGTTTCCCCATGACCACAGCCAGAGCCTTGTTGGTTGTTTCTCTTATGCATGGAGAAAGGGAGAGAGAGAGTATTAAAGAGTCGGGGACCCCTGACACTCGTCAAGTTCTCTCTTTAGTGTACTTGTCGTGCCCTTTCTCCCTTTTTTTTAGTGGAGGCACTTTGCAGTGTGTGCCAAGTCTCTTATATGGAGTGATTTCAGTGTTCAGGTTTGGGACCAGTCCCTTCAGGAATTTCCAAGTGTAAATTATATATGTCTCGCCTACGTTCCAAGAAACAGTTGAAGGGACAGAAGCAGGGCGAGTACTGTGCCTTGAGGAACCAAACTTCTCACTATGACACTCCGACTCGTTTCATGGAAGCACAAGAATATAACACAGAGAAAAGAGACCTACACATTGGTGTCATACAGTTTCTGAAACTACACACACCCACACTGATCATTCGTTACTCTAGTCTAGAAGATACCCAGAATGCAAATTTTTGGGTCTAGCTCAATGATTGTCGTTTTTCTTATGTCAAGGTTAGAGTGGGAATATTGTTATTAAAAAAAAATAGGCATTGTAGCAGGTAGAGAAACAGAGGTTTATCACAGGTAGCAGTCTGGGACTATCCTATCCAGTATGACGTTTGATTATTGGTAAGAGAAAGTGGTGGCGACTGGCAGGGCGGGAGGATAGCCATGGAGAGGACGTGGGTGGCAGCTTACGGGCAGGCAGGTGTGTGGGCGGGCAGCCAGGCAGGTGAGTGGGTGGGTAGACAGCCTGGCAGGTTAGTGGGTGGGTGGGAGGCGGGCGGTCGTGCTACACTCAATATCAGCGCTTGTATCCTGTTTCCGGTTGATGTACGCGTGTGTGAGTAGGTAGGGTGGGAGAGTGAACAGGTGTAGACAAAGAGTTGCTGCTATGTGAATATTGGGAGGAAGATTGGCGAGGGTGGTGGGTGTTACCTCCACCTCGTGGTGTTACCGCCACCTCGTGGTGTTACCGCCACCTCGTGGTGTTACCTCCACCTCGTGGTGTTACCTCCACCTCGTGGTGTTACCTCCACCTCGTGGTGTTACTCCCACCTCGTGGTGTTACTCCCACCTCGTGGTGTTACTCCCACCTCGTGGTGTTACTCCCACCTCGTGGTGTTACCTCCACCTCGTGGTGTTACCTCCACCTCGTGGTGTTACCTCCACCTGGTGGTGTTACTCCCACCTCGTGGTGTTACTCCACCTCGTGGTCTTACTCCCACCTCGTGGTGTTACCCCACCTCGTGGTGTTACCTCCACCTCGTGGTGTTACCCCACCTCGTGGTGTTACCTCCACCTCGTGGTGTTACTCCCACCTCGTGGTGTTACCTCCACCTCGTGGTGTTACCTCCACCTCGTGGTGTTACCTCCACCTCGTGGTGTTACCTCCACCTCGTGGTGTTACCTCCACCTCGTGGTGTTACCTCCACCTCGTGGTGTTACCTCCACCTCGTGGTGTTACTCCCACCTCGTGGTGTTACTCCCACCTCGTGGTGTTACTCCCACCTCGTGGTGTTACTCCCACCTCGTGGTGTTACTCCCACCTCGTGGTGTTACCTCCACCTCGTGGTGTTACTCCCACCTCGTGGTGTTACCTCCACCTCGTGGTGTTACCTCCACCTCGTGGTGTTACTCCACCTCGTGGTGTTACCTCCACCTCGTGGTGTTACCCCACCTCGTGGTGTTACCTCCACCTCGTGGTGTTACCTCCACCTCGTGGTGTTACCTCCACCTCGTGGTGTTACCCCACCTCGTGGTGTTACCTCCACCTCGTGGTGTTACCCCACCTCGTGGTGTTACTCCCACCTCGTGGTGTTACTCCCACCTCGTGGTGTTACCTCCACCTCGTGGTGTTACTCCACCTCGTGGTGTTACTCCCACCTCGTGGTGTTACTCCCACCTCGTGGTGTTACTCCCCCCTCGTGGTGTTACTCCACCTCGTGGTGTTACTCCCCCCTCGTGGTGTTACCTCCACCTCGTGGTGTTACTCCACCTCGTGGTGTTACTCCACCTCGTGGTGTTACTCCACCTCGTGGTGTTACCTCCACCTCGTGGTGTTACCTCCACCTCGTGGTGTTACCTCCACCTCGTGGTGTTACCTCCACCTCGTGGTGTTACCTCCACCTCGTGGTGTTACCTCCACCTCGTGGTGTTACCTCCACCTCGTGGTGTTACCTCCACCTCGTGGTGTTACCTCCACCTCGTGGTGTTACCTCCACCTCGTGGTGTTACCTCCACCTCGTGGTGTTACCTCCACCTCGTGGTGTTACTCCCACCTCGTGGTGTTACTCCCACCTCGTGGTGTTACCTCCACCTCGTGGTGTTACCTCCACCTCGTGGTGTTACCTCCACCTCGTGGTGTTACCTCCACCTCGTGGTGTTACCTCCACCTCGTGGTGTTACCTCCACCTCGTGGTGTTACCTCCACCTCGTGGTGTTACCTCCACCTCGTGGTGTTACCTCCACCTCGTGGTGTTACCTCCACCTCGTGGTGTTACTCCCACCTCGTGGTGTTACCTCCACCTCGTGGTGTTACCTCCACCTCGTGGTGTTACCTCCACCTCGTGGTGTTACCTCCACCTCGTGGTGTTACCTCCACCTCGTGGTGTTACCTCCACCTCGTGGTGTTACCTCCACCTCGTGGTGTTACCTCCACCTCGTGGTGTTACCTCCACCTCGTGGTGTTACCTCCACCTCGTGGTGTTACTGACTGGTGAAGTGGTGTGTACCGGTACAAACTAGTTAAAATGGAAGGTCAGAATGGTGGTGGACGAGGTAAGTGATGCATTGTGAAGCTGTGCTTCTTGGAGACATTGTGCTTCTTTGTGGAGACATTGTGCTTCTTTGTGGAGACATTGTGCTTCTTTGTGGAGACATTGTGCTTGTTTGTGGAGACATTGTGCTTCTTGGTGGAGACATTGTGCTTCTTTGTGGAGACATTGTGCTTCTTTGTGGAGACATTGTGCTTGTTTGTGGAGACATTGTGCTTGTTTGTGGAGACATTGTGCTTCTTGGTGGAGACATTGTGCTTCTTGGTGGAGACATTGTGCTTCTTGGTGGAGACATTGTGCTTCTTGGTGGAGACATTGTGCTTCTTTGTGGAGACATTGTGCTTCTTGGTGGAGACATTGTGCTTCTTGGTGGAGACATTGTGCTTCTTGGTGGAGACATTGTGCTTCTTGGTGGAGACATTGTGCTTCTTGGTGGAGACATTGTGCTTCTTGGTGGAGACATTGTGCTTCTTGGTGGAGACATTGTGCTTCTTGGTGGAGACATTGTGCTTCTTGGTGGAGACATTGTGCTTCTTGGTGGAGACATTGTGCTTCTTGGTGGAGACATTGTGCTTCTTGATACTGTGCTTGCTGTCTCTCGTGTACACATGTTGAATGTCTTTACAGCCACACCCCCACAATACCTTCTCCACCCCCACAATGGTACACACATCGAGGGTGACTATTCTGGAGACATTCACCTCGCCCACACACCTAGAAAACCTCCCCACCCTCACAAAAACCTTTTTTTTCACAAACGAAGGGGGGGGGGGGTAGGAAGTAATGGAGAGATGCGACCTCCTACACAACACCTATCCCACCCAAACAAAACCATCCCTCATCCAAACATGGGGGAAGGGTTGTAATTGAGAGTCGCTTCAGGCACACTCAGTTTCCCCTCCACCATAAACATACGGAGGAGGGATTGTAATGGAGATTCTCCCATACGATTGCTAGTATGCGAGAGGTATTAGTGTAGTAGATTGCTGTAGCAGGGTTTTTGTAGATGTGGGTGGGGGTGGTGGTGGTGGTAGAGGTAGAGGGCAGATGGCCTCACCAGTGGGTGTTGGATCAATAGGTAGTGTTGGAAGCACTTACCTAACCAACACAATGACCTTCTCACTCAGATCAATGACGGTGACATTCCATGTGTTGGTCGATCAATATAGTGTTTTCTCTGTGCACCTCTTACCCCGCCTCCACACCCCCACTCCCCGAGCAGCGTTCCACCAGGTGAATGAAAGTGATTATTGGAAGTTGTGAATGTAGGTGGCGCGCACTACCTCCTGGGTGCCACAGCTCTGAATGAAGGTGAACTCTCCTCGCCACACTCCTACCTTACTATTCCACCTGTTCTCCAATTACAGCAGCCATTTTCAGACGAATTACCTCTCGCGCATTTCTGCACGCTTGAAATTTCATTTAAATTTTAATGTTTGCTATTCTCAGATTAGATTTGGTTAGGGTACCCTATGTTAACTTAAATTTCCGCATAATTGCCCGGCGATGCGGAAATTAAAGAAGTGGATGGCTTACGTCTGGCAGCTCGGGGCGTATATGGAAATTTCGAATATACATCTTGACACGTATGGTGAACAATATACATCTTGACACGTATGGTGAACAATATACATCTTGACACGTATGGTGAACAATATACATCTTGACACGTATGGTGAACAATATACATCTTGACACGTATGGTGAACAATATACATCTTGACACGTATGGTGAACAATATACATCTTGACACGTATGGTGAACAATATACATCTTGACACGTATTGTGAACAATATACATCTTGACACGTATGGTGAACAATATACATCTTGACACGTATGGTGAACAATATACATCTTGACACGTATGGTGAACAATATACATCTTGACACGTATGGTGAACAATATACATCTTGACACGTATGGTGAACAATATACATCTTGACACGTATGGTGAACAATATACATCTTGACACGTATGGTGAACAATATACATCTTGACACGTATGGTGAACAATATACATCTTGACACGTATGGTGAACAATATAAATCTTGACACGTATGGTGAACAATATACATCTTGACACTAGGTGAACAATATACATCTTGACACGTATGGTGAACAATATACATCTTGACAGGTATGGTGAACAATATACATCTTGACAGGTATGGAACAATATACATCTTGACACGTATGGTGAACAATATACATCTTGACAGGTATGGTGAACAATATACATCTTGACAGGTATGGTGAACAATATACATCTTGACAGGTATGGTGAACAATATACATCTTGACAGGTATGGTGAACAATATACATCTTGACATGTATGGTGAACAATATACATCTTGACAGGTATGGTGAACAGTATAGAGGACACATGTTAATGGTTCTGAGGGTCATCGTCCCAGCTGCCTTCTCTCAGATGACGCCTCTTAACTTGTAATGAAAACACTGTAGGCAAAACTATTAACAAGTACACCAGAGTGAAAATAAGTGTCTGCTGAGTGTAAGTAGAAGTTTGTACGATGTACTTGTCCTGTTACGTTCATGATAGGAAAACAAGACGTATCCTACCAGAGTGCAGAACATCTTCCTTCATACGGTGTTCAAGCCACGCCAGAAGTTTCATATATCTGTGACGTATTTCCAGTGTTCTTCGACTCTTAACCTGAGCGTGAGGCGAGGATTGTCTGCTGCTTTGTTGCTGCCTTTGGACCAAAAAGTTTATATAACCATCACAACCTGGTGATCAGGTATTTCCTGTAGGAACTTCTACATCTTCCTCTTGAAACTTTCCATATAAATGTCGACAGTGTTCGACAGCAGATAAATATACTGGCAGTTATCACAAGCTTACGGTTGGTCACACTCGTCGTAGGCACTTCAAATGTCATTCTGGCTCAACTGCTCTTCGTTACCAGTCTTTCTGGGTTTGTATCTTACATTGCCTCGGGGTGGGATGGTCTTGGATGAGGAGCTCATTCATGTTGAACTTGTAACTCTCATACATTATTGAAGGTGCGCTCAAACACAACCATTTGGTCAAACTCATACTGTTCATCATTGTGACGCGGTCGTCTGAATTACTCTCGATATCTTGCTTACCTATCTTGTGACCTACGGTCTACTGCTAATTCACCTTCTTGGCTTACCTATCTTGGCTTACCTATCTTGGCTTACCTATCTTGGCTTACCTATCTTGGCTTACACAAAAACATGGAAATGGAATACACGCCTTACCTCATTGATCTTCATACGTTACTGGAGAGAGTAATGTCGTGCCGAATAGGTAAACCTTGCTATTTTGGCATAAATAACAACGCTCTTCTTGCCGAATAATGCAAGCGAAAATTTGTGTATGCAATAATTTCTCAAAAATCATTCTTAACCCAACAAAAATATATATTTCATTGTTAATTATTAAATTATTGTAAACTTGTCTAAAATATATTTAGTTGGATTAGGCTAAATTAAGTTGCGCTTGTTATAATAAGGTTAGGTAAGTTTTCTAAGGTTCTTTTGGTACAAAATTATAAATTTTTACATTAACATAAATTAAAAATATATCTTTAAATGTATAAGAGAAAATTTTAGAAATGACTTATTTTTAAACGAGTTTTTGCTAATTGACCAATTTTACCTATTCGGCACGACAGTAACACCATCTCTGCTGTAATGGAAGTTTGAAAGCTCCCGTGGCTATTGAATCTTTAGTGTAATGACTCGTAATATACTCAGTCTGCCATCCATCTTTTGTTTACCTTTTGAGTAAATAACAAATATTTTGTTAGGTAAAAGGGACACAAGTGCAGCTAATGTGACATTTTATTATGGCAACGTTTCGCTCTCCAGGCGCTTTATCAAGCCGTTACAAACAATACATGGACACAGAGGGTATATATAGGTTCAGAGTGAGGTGTAATACTAGTGGTGGTGGTAGTTGTAATACAATATTGTAGAACAATCAACTTGCACATGAGTAAAAGGTTATAAAAGCTATTAGGTAATAGCATTCGCATTCGAAGCATAAAATGCCAAACGAAGGGAAATTCAGAAGAAAGTAAACGCTCTAATTGAAGGAAGGGTATAAGATGATAGATTTAATTAGGTGCTGTACAAAAACCATCCCTTGTGATGGAACATGACAGGGAAACGTAACAATCTTTTATTCCCGCTACGTAACTATCTTGAGTTGGCTAGCTGCACACTGTTGATGTACCTAATTTTGTTAATTAATAAAAGTGAAGAGCGAGTGCCAGATCCACTTCAGCAGGACAGTATCTTGTGCTGTGGCTGCTGTACCACACTACAAGAGCAGGACAGTATCTTGTGCTGTGGCTGCTGTACCACTCCACACGAGCAGGACAGTATCTTGTGCTGTGGCTGCTGTACCACACTACAAGAGCAGGACAGTATCTTGTGCTGTGGCTGCTGTACCACACTACAAGAGCAGGACAGTATCTTGTGCTGTGGCTGCTGTACCACTCCACACGAGCAGGACAGTATCTTGTGCTGTGGCTGCTGTACCACTCCACAGAGCAGGACAGTAACTTGTGCTGTGGCTGCTGTACCACTCCACACGAGCAGGACAGTAACTTGTGCTGTGGCTGCTGTACCACTCCACACGAGCAGGACAGTAACTTGTGCTGTGGCTGCTGTACCACTCCACACGAGCAGGACAGTAACTTGTGCTGTGGCTGCTGTACCACTCCACACGAGCATGCTGCAGGAGCCGCCAAAGTAAATATTATGGGAATCCTAGGCTAACTTGGGCTCGGCGCCCACGCTACTCCACTTTTATATAATTTGCTGGGTTTCCTTGAACTGTGAAGTGTGTTTGTTTTTAAATAATAAATTGTGGCGAAAAGCAACAGTGACGGCTGCTGACGACACTAGAGGAGTGTTGTAACATTACAGTAGTCCTTCAGGTGTCAAATACGAAGCGACTGAGGCTATGACTGACACATTGCTGAAGTATAAGAGGGAAATGTAACCAAGGTGGAGATTGTGGAGCAACAAGTGTTGGGACAGAGAACTGGGAAGTAGTGATGGAGGGCTTCTGTCAAGCTACCTATGTAAGAACATTCATTCCCCACGCTGTGAATACTGTTGACCCCTGCCCTTCACCCCCCTTCACTCCCCCTTCCTCACACTTCTTTCCCCCAACCTCCTTACACCCTCTCTCCCTCCCTCGCATCCTTTCCCAAACATCTACACTTTCGGTGCTGCTGTGTTTGATAAAGGATTGGTAAAGCAGGTTTTGAGCTATACTTTCTGAACTACGTTCGGAATGTGGACGGAGGTGAAGGTCAAGCAATAAAAGAACCAGAGAGAATAAAATAGTTCTCAGTGAAAGCTGTTTAGTAAAGGAAGCGTAGTAAGTGAAAGGCAGGGGCAGCCTTCTTTATTGGTATCAAGGGTGATGAAAGCAAGTTGTGTTGAGTGGGAGGACTGGTAAAGCACATGGGAGGACAAGCATATCATAATTATTGGAGCAAGTGTTAAGTGGGAGGACTGGTAGTGTTGTTGTGGGTACGAGTATGGTTTAAAAGGAGTCCTTGAAGAATACACAGGCGGCACTGCTTGCTGTATTGAGGCTAATGTTCAAGCCTGCCAGTCGTGAGTTCTGCTCTGATCACTGTGTATATTTTGACAGCCTATATCACGTGAGTAGAGGGTACGCTAGCTGTCCTGTGCATGCGCAATCGGGTATAATCATCTACAGGTCAGGCGTCACTGATCTAAGAGTGACTCAACTTTACTGTCCTCACTAACAGTCTCTTACACTGACATGCCACTGACAGGGGTGAGTCCTCCCACAGCCACCTCTTGACATAGCAAGTGCGGGAAGACCTACTTTAAATAGGAAAGCTTTCTATTATTTTTTGTTCATTTATCTTACTAGAAACAAAGAATACACGGGGAGTGCTGGGTTATTCTGCAACTAGCAGAATAACCCAAGTAGAGTAGTTACTACTCTACTTGGGAATTATTTCCTCTCAAGATGGCCTATGTTACTAACAGGGAAAGAAGAGATTATGAAGAGATCATCAGCAGCATAGTGAGTTGTGCGAGCTGGCATGAGGGTAAGTGGTGTGAGGGGCTATGTAGGGAATCACAACAGTTACACAACAGAGGGCAGCATGGGCTTAGAGGCGATTCTGCCTCTCGCAGATGCTGAACCATTACCACATTGTTTTGTATATACTGCAAGACACACTACCGACATTATATAAACAGACGGCGAAGCCTCCGCCCCCTAGTGTTATCTTGGTGTAATAGAACACGAAATGCGCGCAAAAAATACTTGGAAAAATTGGCTAATGAATTTCTAGTTTTTCTAACTTCAAAAAAGTAATATTCACTCAAGTTAATTTAGTGGCCTTTTGCGAAAGGTTGTGTTAAAAGGCACAGTATTCGCCCAGTACTTTCTTATTCTCATACAGGACATAGACAAAGACACGCATCATAATACTGTATTACTTTTTATCGAGGCCACTGCATTGTATTGATCGAAAATTAATTTAAGCTACTTTACTATAGAATAAGTAAATATTGAAGCAGTTATACCGCATGAGAGTGGAAGAGAAATGTAATGCTTCTGGAGGTAACGAAGATAGATATTTCACTTTGCACAATAGTGTTGTCTTCACAACTGTAAGGAAAATGTTTTAGATAAGAACCTTTAAAGCAAGAGATACCAAACAATTGATGGAACTCCTAAGGCATTTTTAATACACTCGCATTTAGGCAAAGCAGGCACATTGAAATACAGTAACACCTTACAAGAGCCAGAGGCACAATAAACATGGGAGTACACAGTAGACTTGAAAAGTCCTCACTGAGGCTATCTGCTAAGTACTGCCGACTTCTGTGTAGATTAACTACTATTGTGTATTATCTACGTGTATGAACCAATAGAAAAACAGAAGGTTCTCTTCACACCATATATATATATATGTATATATATATATATATGTATATATATATATCGTGCCAATTACGTAAAACTGGTCAATTAGCAAGAACTCATCTAAAATTAAGTCCTTTCTAAAAAAAATTCTTATACGTTTAAAGATATATTTTTTTTCATTTATGTTAATGTAAGAATTTATAATTTTGTACCAAGAGAAACTTTGAAAACCTACCTAACCTTATTACAACAAGCGCAATTTAATTTAGCCAAACCAAACTAAATATATTTTAGATACGTTAACATTAATTTAATAATAAACAAACACAATGAAATATATTTTTTTCGTTATGTTCAGAATGATTTTGGCGAAATTATTTCATACACAAATTTTCACTTGTCTTATATGGCAAGGTGAGCGTTGCTATTTAAGCCAAAATAGCAAGTTTTACCTAATCGGCACGACACACACAAACACACACACAAACACACACAAACACACACACAAACACACACACAAACACACACACAAACACACACACAAACACACACACAAACACACACACACACACACACACACACACACACACACACACACACACACACACACACACACTCACACTCACACTCACACTCACACTCACTCACTCACTCACTCACTTAGCCCCGGTGGCCTGATGGCTAAAGCTCTCGCCTGATGCACGGAGGGCCCGGGTTCAATTCCCGGCGGGGCGGAAACATTTCGAAGTGTTTCCTTACACACACACATACATACAACAGGCCTAGTGTCAAATCGACATGTGCCTAGGACAAAATGGTAACTAACTAACACACACACACACACACACACACACACACACACACACACACACACACACACACACACACACACACACACACACACACACACACACACTACACACAGCCCCCAGTGGCCTAGTGGGTAAAGCTCTTGCTTCACGCACGGAGGGGCCGGGTTCAATTCCCGGTGGGGCAGAAACATTTCGAAGTGTTTCCTTACATACACATACACACGCACACATATGTACAACAGGCCTAGTGTCTAATTGACATGTGCCTAGGACAAAAAAAAAATAGGACAAAATGGTAACACACACACACACACACACATATACATACATATAGGGGCTGTTTGAGTGTCGTTACCGAACGAATTTGTTCCCATAAGGACAAATATAAATTAGATGAGTATTTCAAACCCCCCAAAAATACTTACAAAAGCACTTACGAAAATACACTTACATAATTGGTCGAGTTTTTAGGTGAACGAAAACCGAGGGTCCACTGTATATATAAATAATAATAATAAAATACACTCACACCACAAGTGTGCCAGTATGTCGGACACTTACCCTGTGACGTCAAGAGCAAACACTAAATTTGTTTATCAGTGTGTAGGATCTGGGTTAATATTAGTTATGCAATTTGTAGAGAAGCAGGTTAATGGAAACCATGACTGGGTCTTGTACCATCATGTTTCTCACTGGATTGCTTTACGTGGATTAATAGTGTGTGTTTTTTTCGGCCTCAAAGTTGAGGACCAGTGTTTTTAATTTTATTATTTAATTTTGCATTTGAGATTTTTTTTTGACGGCATTTTGTTAGTTTTAATTTTTTTCCATTTGATGTTTTCAGTTTGACGTTCACCTCTGTGACCGATTACGTCACTCCGTGATTCTCATAACTGGTTCAATACACAGACTTCAAGTGGACAAAAATAATGTGTATTTACTTAATCAGTGAAGTGTCATGGATCCTGTCTGTTAAACAAATTAAGGGAACTCTGTATCAACTTTCGTGGCCCCAGACTATTCAACATCTTATCAGAAGATATCAGAAACACGGCTGGAACCAGTGTAGAAGCCTTCAAGAGGAAACTGGACAAGTATCTTCACCAGGTGCCAGATAACCAGGCTGTGATGGATATGTGGGGCAGTGGGCCATCAGCAGCAACAGCCTGGTTGACCAGGCAAGCACCAGACAAGCCTGTCCCATGGCTAGGCTCCGAGAGTAGTGAGACTCTCGAAAGTAATCAAAGGTATATCTATAAATTACACTGGGGCGTTGACCCCCGGTACACACTCTAGCTATGTGTTTCTAACTAATTTTGGAACGCTGAATTCAAATCTGAACTTAATTTTGCTGCAATATGTACAGTTTCTGTGAAATAGAACCCCACGGTGAACGATTTCACCAAGACTTAGCCATCATAAAGAAGAAATATCAAGGAAACGTAACGATCAGTTTGATGGACTACTACTGGACACTGGTGGTGGAGAGCCATACTAAACACAAGTGAAAAAACCTGAAAACTCTCATGTAAATATGTTTTTATGAACGTTGTAATGTCGTGCCGAATAGATAAAACTTGCGATTTTAGCTTAAATAGAAACGCTCTTCTTGCCGAATAAGGCAAGCGAAAATTTGTGTATACAATAATTTCGCAAAAATCATTCTGAACCTAACGAAAAAATATATTTCATTTTGTTTATTATTAAATTATTGTAAACTTGTCTAAAATATATTTAGTTGGATTAGGCTAAATTAAATTGCGCTTGTTATAATAAGGTTAGTTAAGTTTTCTAAGGTGTTTTTGGTATAAAGTTAATAATTATTTAAACGTATAAGAGGAAATTTTAGAAAGGACTTAATTTTAAACGAGTTCTTGCTAACTGACCATTTTTTCTTATTCGGCACTATATATATATATATTATTATACACTTATAGTTCTTCAGCCTTAAATAGCTAAAATATTGATAAGATTTAAAGAAACTCTTACTAGAGAGTCTAAGCAATCTCAGGTTCGTGGTCAGCGTATCAGAGTTAGCTAGAACAATTAATTTGGTTTGTGAATTGGATAAAAAGTTAATTTTGTTGGCTGGTGTTATGAAGGACTGGCTCCCCTCCTCCCACAGCTAGATAGTAATGTGTAGGGCAAGAATAAGTGGATTCACTGTTACAACTGACTCCAGCAACACCCATCAATTTGCAGACACGCCACGAAAGCACCGCAAGCTCACGCCCATGTTACTCTGAGTCCCACGGGAGGCTCGCCTAGCTGGCGCACTTCCGGATTATAGAAATCTCGGGAAGGAAAGCATTGCACCAGGGCTACCTGTGACACATTGTCGATTTTGGTATCGACGTCTGTGCCACACTAGGCAGCGTGACCTATAACACAGGTGGATCTGTAGTCCGGCATACACAGGCTACAGGTGTAGTCATTGTCGGGTAAATCTTAAAAAGTTTGTTTACGTTCATTATATAAATATCTTTATTTTTCTGTGTGTTTCTTAATTGTTTTAAATCGTGTAACTTTCCAGTTTAGAATGTCTGGTCTGAGACTAGCTGCGGGGACGATAATCTCCAAAACCATTAACACATACATAAGAGATGTATTACAATGTGTTGTGATACGCCAACACACACTCGCGTAGTATATTATATAAACATTAAAGTAGCCACAAACACAAAGACAGTACATGTAGATAAACCATATACGTAGACATCTTTGGTAAGGCAGGCGTTGATGAAGCTACTAAGAAATCCACCACACGTTGACAATGACTTGAGTTTGCTAAGTAGGCCAGAATAAAGCGAATAAGAACTATAACCACAAATGGAGCGACGCCAGTATCTCTATACCCTAAAGGGTTAGACCTAAGTAAAGCCTGGTGTGCAACCTGCTACAGAAAGAAAGGCAATCAGGTAAGACATCGGCTTCTTCTTGTGATGTATATAACTTCGTTATCTGGTAAGAATGAGATTTGCAGGTTGCTGTCTCGCAGCAACTACTACACCTCATGTACATCTGCAGCTTAAGTTTCTGTAAGCAACCCTATGATGTACTACTAACTATGCAGGATGTGTATGACAACTACATGATGTACACTACTGCAGGATGTGTATGACAACTACCATGATGTACACTACTGCAGGATGTGTATGACAACTACCATGATGTACACTACTGCAGGATGTGTATGACAACTACCATGATGTACACTACTGCAGGATGTGTATGACAACTACCATGATGTACACTACTGCAGGATGTGTATGACAACTATCATGATGTACACTACTGCAGGATGTGTATGACAACTACCATGATGTACACTACTGCAGGATGTGTATGACAACTACCATGATGTACACTACTGCAGGATGTGTATGACAACTACCATGATGTACACTACTGCACGATGTGTATGACAACTACCATGATGTACACTACTGCACGAGTGTATGACAACTACTATGATGTACACTACTGCAGATGTGTATACACTCCATGATGTACACTACTGCACGATGTGTATGAAACTACCATGATGTACACTACTGCAGATGTATAAACTACATATTACCTGCACGATGTGTATGACAACTACTATGATGAATACTACTGCACGATGTGTGACAACTACCATGATGTACACTACTGTAGGATATGTATGACTACCATGATGTACACTACTGTAGGATATGTATGACTACCATGATGTACACTACTGCAGGATATGTATGACTACCATGATGTACACTACAGGATGTGTGTGAAAACTACCATGATGTACACTACTGCAGGATGTGTATGACAACTACCATGATGTACACTACTGCAGGATGTGTATGACAACTACCATGATGTACACTACTGCAGGATGTGTATGACTACCATGATGTACAATACTGCAGATATGTATAAACTACGGATACACAATTAACCCGCACATACACAATTAACCCGCACATACACAATTAACCCGCACATACACAGTAAACCCGCACATACACAGTTAACCCGCACATACACAGTTAACCCGCACATACACAGTTAACCCGCACATACACAGTTAACCCGCACATACACAGTTAACCCGCACATACACAGTTAACCCGCACATACAGGTTAACCCGCACTACAGTTAACCCGCACATACACAGTTAACCCGCACATACACAGTTAACCCGCACATACACAGTTAACCCGCACATACACAGTTAACCCGCACATACACAGTTAACCCGCACATACACGGTTAACCCGCACATACACGGTTAACCCGCACATACACGGTTAACCCGCACATACACAGTTAACCCGCACATACACAGTTAACCCGCACATAGGAGAATGAAAATTATGACAACGTTTTGGTTCTGACGTAGACCATTAACTGGTTACACACAAGTAGCAGTAACAGCCTTGTTGATCAAGACTTGATATACCGAGAGGCCTGGTCTGGGACCGAGTAGAAGAGGCATTGGTCCTCGGAAGCTTTTCATTCAGGTATGTTTTTCAAGTAAAACTGTTCGATGTATTGATGTGTACACACATGGCTACTTCTTCACACATTTACCGTTTCAAAAAAAAAAAAGTACAATTTGTGTGCTCACTACTATCAGATAATTGATCTTGTAGTGATCATGTGGGTCACACGTCACGCCACCAGCCATAGGCTAATTATAATCTGCTTCTCTAAGTGATCCAACTTTTAGTGTTAAAATTAGAGTTGTCAGAGGAGACACTTATTGATTTGACATTGATTAAGCAGACGTAATATGATTAGTTGGAGTCTTGTTCGTCAGGAAGGACTGGTTCATGTAGTTGTGTTCTGCCAGAGCCTGATCACAGCAGCTATACTTGCATTATTGTAACTTAAACTAGTGGCACTATTGTAATCACTCAAGATCATCATCATCACTTTAGAAAAAAAAATCGCCACTTTATTAATTTCTTTCATTCGAGTTGTCGGCAGATAAACATTATTTAAGAATATTTATGCTTTCTCAACTGAGTAAGTTCAATTAAGTGATTATCATTACAGTTTTACTTTTATAAAGTTTTGTAGAGGTGATACTGAGGCGTTACTGGTGGGGTGCAGGTCAGTATGAATCTCCTGGTAGGCTGCTATGTTTTTGTGCAATAAACTATGAATATTTGTATAATTTAATCACAGAGCCCACTTGACGTCACGCTCAGATACTTACACATTAAATGCCATAGTATAATTAGTTAAAGATGCCGGTAGAAATAAGTTAATGGACGAGCAAGATATAGAGCCAACTAGTGCAGGCAGTAGAAAAATATTTGACGGGCTGGTGGGCGCCTTGTTATATATAACAATTTGATAGCTTTATTATGCACTCCATATTCATCGTGTGAGCAGCACTCTTAATATTACAAGGGCACTGAGCACTAATATGGTAACAAGGCAGTGTGTTGTGTCCGCAGTTGTATGACAAGTGACGCCTCGACCACTCCGTTATGGTGTGTTACCCTAGAAGACACACTCTCCCTACAACACATCCTTCTAATAACTCACACTTTTACATAGGGTTTGTAGACCATTTCAAGTTAGGTTAGGTTACAGCGGACAAACTATAAATATGAGATAAAAGATTGGTAGAAAAGTGTCTTGCGAAGAGAAAACTGGCACCAGTGCGCGAGGCTCATACAAATGTCGTATTTCAACTGTTCAAGGCACCGGCATCAGTCACCCACTTGACTGTTTTTACAACAGTGCCATGATGTCTGATTAAGAGGACTGGCTGCTCTCTCAGACGCACTAGGAAGGAAAATATCTTTTATTGAACAAATTTGGGACCAGCAGTGTGAGACTTCCCTATTCTGTATGATATATGTTAGGAATACCATTGCTGCTACCCAATCTTTTACGATAGTTAGTGTAGAAACACCACAGTGTGTGGGGCTACCCTGTTATATACGATACATTGTAGCACCTGGAAATGATTTACATTGAACACCCGCAGTGTGTGGTTCTTTTATACATGACAGTTATATTATAAGAAAAACTAGCTGTTTACCCTGTCATTGGTAATAAGGTATGGGCACGTGGGCACATCTGTAGTAGTGTGTATATAGTACAGTCTTAAGCTGATCACCAAGACTGAAGTGCTTCCTGCGTTTTTAGATGACATTTGTGTACGCTTACTTCCTTTTTTCGCATCTAAAACATCTACATCCACTGTATTCATTCCTCTTGAGTCTTTGCATGTGTTGGGTTGTTTCTCCTGATGGGGAGGGAGGGTGGCGTAAACTAACGAGTTAAATGAGGCAGTCTGAGGAATGTAGGCTTGTTAAAACTTTTCAAACCAGAAGTGTCAAATGCTGAATATTAACAGCCCTTTTTAAGGCTTGCTGACTTTAAAAAAAAGGGGAGGTTACTGCTTATATGTCCTGCCTTCAGGCCTCTAAATGTAGAATAGGCAGAACTGTTTTGATTGAACGTCTAGGCACCCAAGGCTGTCCAAAACCCCAGATAATTATAATATTGTCATTATTACAGTTATCTCGAAAATTATTCCATTAATTATAATGGAAAATTAAGGAGAGCCGTGTTTTAATTGAACAAACTTGTGCGGTCCCTGATATTATATAGCATAAAGAGGCACAATACCGTGAGTATAACAATACTCAAATAACACGCACGTGCACACTGAAACTTATGACGATGTTTGGGTCCCACTTAACTACTTACTAGTGTGATTAGTAAAACACGGAACGAGTGGGGTCTGAACCCATGGCAAGAGAGGTTTAGGGCACTTTTGCTGTGGGTTCAACCCCACCTGTTCCATGGTTTGTATACAGTCGTGTTATTACGATTTCGTCAGTCGTAACTACTTAATGATCTAAGTTGGACCGAAACGTAGTCATAAGTTTTCCTAAGTGCGGGTTACTTGTGTACTAATATACCTGGAAGTGTATTTAAGTTGTATACAAGTTGAATCGTTCATTTGTAAGTGTCCTGGATATCCAGAAGTAGTTGCTTAGCTACTGAGCTGGTCATCCCATCATATAACTGGAACCATTTTAGAACTATAAACCTTTGATGGCTTTCCAGAGTTTTCCTATTCTCGCTGCCCTCACCCTGGGTCCGCTGTTCCACATGTAGTGATTCTTTTATTTCTTCTTCTATTTTATTGTGAATGCCTGGTTCTGGTGAACCACTTTGGTTGTCATCTGACTATGACCTGTGGCAGGAGACTGGTCTGTTTCTTGACTAACGGAACGCCGCCGCCGCCGAGATTCTTGTTAAAAATTTTCCTCCATTAAAAACCATCACCTGGTCATCCTAGTTGCTTCGGAATATAAGCTGCAAAGAAGCAAGAGTGGATCTAGCCCGCCGGCGAGCAAGTCCTGGTGAGAGTGGTCACCTTAGGGTAGTAAGAGCGCCAGATTTCCACTTCAGTCTGATGGTAAGATCTGGTGAAACTAGTTTATGGAGTGTGGCTTGCCCAGTACCCACACCCTCTTTCTGCCACAACTGTCAACTGATACTGCTGGCGGCAACTTATGGCTCGTCTACACTATAAATATCACGCCTCACTTGTTTAATAGTGGAGATTTGTAAAGAGTTGTGGAAGGGAGAACACTCTTCCTCTTGGTTTTATCTTTGTTCCTGTACTTTCTAACTCCGTGTTTGCTGTTACATTTCACTTAGCAGTTGTATCGTATTTAGTCTTAACTTGCATTACCTAGCTTCACTAACTTGATCATTTAAACTTTTAGGCTGATTGCAACTCAAAAACACTTGATACAAAACACAAGTGGGTTACCCCAGAGAACAAAAATAAAAAAAATGAACAAAGGAAGGTTCCTTGACGCTGGTGAGGGGCTCTTGATCTAGGGAACTGGATCTGTGTTCCAGTTCCCTGAAATAAGCCTGAATACCTTCCATCCCCCCCACAGGCGCTGTATGATCCTACGGGCTTAGCGCTTCCCCTTGATTATAAAAAAAAACTGGGTATAGTAATGTCAGCAAACTATTTTTTTAAAGAGCATGATAAAGGAAATGCTCCATAATACTGGAGAATAACAGGGTGGATAATGAGAACTTTGAGGAGAAGGGAAGTAAGGCCAGTGGTAACACTGTTCAATGGTGGCAGCTCCGTTGAAAGTGGGAGAGCTAGTAGAGCCGAAAATAATAAGAGTTACCTGTTGCTTAGAATAAAGCATCTAAATTACTGGGAACCTCAGAACACTGGTAGTATGTGATAATATTCATATGGAAGATACTGAAGGGCATGGTCCCAAATCTGCATATAACCATAACATAAATCTAAATATAACCATTGTGAGAGTGATGGAAGGAAGTGTAAAAAAAAAATAGACCCTGAAGGAAAAAAACAAGGGAGCCACAGGTGCAATAAGGAAACTGATAAAATCCGTAGGCCCAGACTCTTTCACCTGCTACTAGCAGATATTAGAAATATTGCCGGAACAGGTGTAGAAGTTTTGAAGAGGAAACTGAATCCATGCCTGTGGATTCAGTGACTGTGGAATCTCGCCTGTGTCTAAGCTCCTCCATAGCATACTTAGGGCCCGTGAGAGGGTTTCTTGCAGTTCTTAATGAACACAGAGTTCCACGAGTCTGGGCCTGGGGCTGAGTGCATGGGCGTGTCGTTGATGGCTTTCTCAAAGTGGCGATCATCTTTTTATATTTAATTTCTGCTTATTATATTTGACACTTTTCATTTCTTAATTAATATTTAACTACATATTTCATCTACTGTGTTAGTTTGTAATCATTGTTTTGATGTTTGACGATTATGCTGAAGGAAGTGTGCAACTTGTATTATTCTCATTAGCAGAATTGAAATTACGCACCATCTGTTTGCGGAGTTCACTGAAACACATTTTTCTTCAAATTCACTTGAATCATATTTCAGTTTATTATTATTATTATTATTATTATTATTATTATTATTATTATTATTATTATTATTATTGATTTAATGACAATTCAGAAATATTCTTACATAAAATACTATTTAATAAATAACATGGGCTCATGTGTTTCTGTATCATAACACTACGACCATCAATGTAAATGTATAAGTTATTTAGCTTTCATTTTTTTTACATATTAGTTGAATATTTCTATATACTGCTGTAATGATGCTGAATCTACCTGCCTTTACATCCTTTTATTTCCTTTTCCCAGGCTTCTGCCGTTCTCTCCACTTAAAATCTTACCCACATATCTCAACATGAAATGTGATTATTGAAAATTGTATAAAATACCGACAGGTTGAAGATAAGACACATGTGCAACATGTTTCGCCTACCCAACATGTGTTGGGTAGGCGAAACGCTTCATCAATATACCCAACTGTTGCACGTGTCTTAATCTTCATGAAATGCGATTTCTAGTGTTGTGTATTACATGCTCAGGTGTTCATTTTGCTGGTTATCATGTGCTGGTGTGGGTAAAACTATAATGCCACGTCTCAAGTGTGGATTGAAACTCTGGCGAGTTTTTCTTGGGTTTGTACACATTTAGCAACGTTATGCTGCCTAATTCTTTGTGGTCCCGCGGTCCTCGTCCACCTGTCCCTCGTCCACCTGTCCGTCTTGCAACAATACAAACATGATCCCCTGCCATAAGAATGCCGCGATATTGAATTGAATTTAGACCCGGGAGGAACGGTACCAAATATGTAATTTTCCTGTACGTTACAGACGATGGCAGCATCGCGCTTGCTGCAGACATGCGAGATATTGATTCCTGTTTGACCCTGAGAACAATGTAACTTATCCAACAATCTCCGGCGACACCAAGATCTAGACTGTATTGGACGGGAATAATCTGCGTGATTGTAGTTTTTTGCCATTCTACGTTTTCCTGGCGGCCATGAAGAAGGAAAATTTAGAGCGGCAGGGTGGTGGAGAGAGGAAGAGGAAGATCAATATGTTGGCCTTCCTCCTGCACTCCCTCCTCTCACAAGACTTGGCATTAGTAGGTAGCAGGCCTGGGGAGTGTGGGGAAAGCCAGGGCTTTGTGGGGAAGGCCTGGGGTGTGTAGGGGGAGGCCTGCGCTGTGTGGGGCAGACCTGGTGTGTGTGGGGAAGGCCTTGACACCAAGAAACTTGTCCAGAACAAGATGGACACCAAAACTCACAAAAGCGTACTAACATGATCAAAAATTTCATAACTGGTGTGGCTGGAATCACTGGCAAGAAAGTCTTACAGCTCTGTTTTAAGTTGGCATGGATATCATTGTGACCACAAATAAAGATTTTTAGAGAGGTATCTCATCAGCAGTAGTTTGGTGTGCTCTACCTCACTCTCCTCAAAGTTGTCTCTGAAAAGCTGTTTTGTTGTCACAGTGGAGACTATGTTAACGTTTCTATGTTGTATAGAAGTATACCTAGTTAGATGACTTATTATGCTGGCATGGTCCAGTGGTTAGAATACCGGCCTGCCAGTTTTAGGACTCGACTGCCATGGCTTCAACCCCCCTTTCCTCCTTCCTGTTCTGTAATTTACTAAAAACAACAACATAATGAAACAAAAATATTTTTAGAGCATGATGGACATAGACCAATGAAATTATGAATTAGACAAAGCTGAAACTACCTAAGAAAAAAAAAACATGTAGACAATATACCATGGACATTTGCATATGTGGTAAAAGTTGTAAATATCGACATCGACATATCAAAAAGCGTTCCTGTATAGAGAAAAGCTGGTGTCGCTTTTACAGTGTAAGTATTTTCATTCAGAGAATTGTCATTCATTATTAGTAGCAAGAATTGTTATGACCTGAGCTGCCCAAGGTTCCACATGACGAGGGCACAATAATTGTACTTACCAAAGGTATAGGAAATTACAATATTTGTTTTAATGAATAAGATGTATCAAAGAAATGAAAAAGGAAGGACAACAGGGATACATAGACAGATGGCAGTGCATCACGGCGACTCAGTGTCTTATACCAGGACCCAGTCATTCAAACATTACGTACCGGAAATATGTATGCAGCGTTATATTACAAGGTAGTACAGTACCAGAGGTGTTAATAAAACCCTTGCAAAAAACAAAATATCCCAAATAGTAAATTCTCCTTAATTTTTGCATGGGCCAGTAGGCCTGCTGCAGTGTTCCTTCTTTATTATGTTCTAAACATTCTGGGATTGAAAACAAACAGGATTAGCAAAATTTACAAGTGGGTTTCTTACAGCAGCAAATGCCATGGTTGAAACATTTACAGAAACACTCACAATGCAAGAGGATACAAAGTCTTCCAGTTGGTAGTAGAAAATAGATTTTCATTGGTGACAAATTGCAGTTGCTCAGATATTGAAAATATGAACTCAAAAGGACAAATACAAAACATAGGATGATCATCAAATGGAATGGAAAAAAATATATGTGTAGGACCTGGTAGTAATGTCAGCTGATCTGTCGTTTAGAGAACACGAAGTAAATGGTTTGAAAGCTAGACAAATGTTGGGGTGGATAGTGAGAACGTCCAAAACAAGAGAAATAGTGTCAACGGTGACGCTATTCAAATAGCTTCTGCTCTCTCTTCTGGAGTACTCTTTGGTGTTGACTGCTGTGGAGAAATTACCTCCAGCAATGGGGGAACAAGGGGATCGTGACCCCTCCCTCTTCCCCCCAGTGCAAGGGAGGGGGGAGTCACATACCACATTCTGTATATTGCTGTCCATCACGACATTGATGAAAGGTTATGTCTTTATTTCTTCAAGACAAGTCATCATTCAGGCCAGGAGAGCGATCACAACTGCAACACATACAGCCTCCATACACCCATTAAAGTATTTAAACTACGGAAAGAGTCTAAAAATTCTGAATATGTACTCTTATGAGACAAATAATATATAACTAGATATCTGAGGGCTCGGCCCCAAATTTACACAGTACCATAACGTACTGAGTGAGAGATAAGAAAATGTAAACCCAGTGAAGGGCAGGGGCACCATTGACAGTGAGAACATTGTATCAACATCTGTGGGGCTTCACTGTTGAACACTACTAGAACCTATTCTACCTATCTGAAATCCTGCTGAGACAAGTGTAGAAATCTACAAGAGGAAACTCAACTAGTATCTCCGCCAGGTTTCAGATCAAGCAGGCTATGTTGGAACAGCAACATCCTGGCTGACCAGGCTGTGAGAGTAGGAAAACTCAAAAACCATCACAGATATATAGAGGGACCGTTTTTTACCCTACACGATTCACAAGCTGGCATCATAGTTGACTGTGTGCGCAAAGCACCCCCCAATAAAAATGAGAGGGCAGTACTTACACTGAGAGATCACACGATATGCCTGAAGGGTTCAGGACTTTCAGCAACACCCTTCCTATAACCATAATTCCCAGTAGACCCAAACTGTCTTCAAGAGGGACCTTGACAAGGTCCGTGATCAGCAATGTGATCAAGTTGTGTTGCTTGTCATCTGCCTCACTTATGTTGTCATTAGGGATACTTGGTCTGGAGCCGGGCTGCGGTATGGTGATTCTTGAAATTATCTTGAGGTATATCATGGAGTAAAGCCTGGGCTTGCTGGGAAGGCAGGCAGGCGAGGAGGCTGAGCCAGTGTTTGCAGAGTAAAAATGTAGTAGTGTAGATGTTCAAAACCGCAAGTGATGGTGAGTTGGGCGAGGCCTGGCAGCCTGTCTTTGATGTGTGTAAACTGGAAAATGGATTAAATTCTTTCCTTGTGCTTCCGGTGTGCTGAAGCGTGTAAGATGGTCAAAGAAAACGACACGAACGCATATTGACGCCGCAGACAGGAACTACGTTGCTGTGAATGAACCAAACCAGACTAAATTTGATCTTTCTCTCGTCTAGATCTTACAAGAAAGAGAATGAGAAATGTTTGGAGAATATTTCTTTAGAAACTATTTTATGCTTGTTTAGCAACATACCTTTGATATACCTTTGAAGTTTCGAGAGTTTATCTACTCTCTGAGCCCGGCCATGGGCCAAGCTCGTCTGGTGCTTGTCTGGTCAACCAGACTGTTGCTGCTGGAGGCCCGCTGCCCCACATATCCATCACAGCCTGGTTGATCTGGCACCCGATGAAGATACTTGTCCAGTTTCCTCTTGAAGGCTTCTACACTGGTTCCAGCGATGTTTCGGATATCTTCTGGTAAGATGTTGAATAGTCTGGGACCCCGGATGTTAATACATTGCTCCCGTATTGTCCCCACCGCACCCCTGCTCCTCACTGGGTTTATTTTACACTTCCTCCCATATCTCTCACTCCAGTATGTTGTTATGGCAGTGTGCAGATTTGGGACCAGGCCCTCAAGTACTTTCCAGGTATATATTATCATGTATCTCTTTCTCCTCTACTCCAGTGAGTACATGTTCAAGACTTGAAGGCGTTCCCAATAATTTCGATGTTTCAATGGCTCAATATGAGCCGTAAACGATCTCTGAATTTGTTCCAGCTCTGCTATTTCTCCTGCCCTGAACGGGGCCGTCAGCACAGAGCAGTATTCTAAGTGAGGGAGCACTAGCGATTTGAAGTGTCACCATCGGCATTATTTCCCTTGTTTTGAAAGTTCCTGGCTGTTGTGATCTTTGTCTTGTTATGGTCTTTAAAAGACAGATCAGCAGACATAATTATTCCTAAGTCCTTTACGTGTTCCTTTCGTTCTATGTGGTGACCCTCTTGCGTTTTGTATATAGTGTTCCTTTTGAGTTCTTCATTTTTTCCATACCTAAGCAGCTGAAACTTATCACCATTGAACGTCATGTTGGAAGACGATGAATAACGAGAAGCGATGATTAGACAGATCGTGGTATGAAACTGTGAGGGGTAAGTATGAACCTGATACTGAAGATTAAACGAGTTATTGAAATAATTGTGGCTTGATAGAATAAATGTACAGTATCAGACATGTCAACAATATACACTCAATGACCACTTAATTAGGTATTGGACAGGACTCCCTTTTACCCCAGAACAAAATGAATTCTTCGTGACATGGATTTAACAAGGTGCTGGAAATATTCCTTAGAGATTTTGATCCGTGTTTCCATAACTTCGTGCAGTCCCTGCAGATTTGTCATCTCCACATTCATGTTGCGAATCTCCCGTCTTATCAGATCCCAAAGGCACACTATTAAATTAAGAGCCTGTGACTGTGGAGGCAATTCAAAGAACCAGCTTGAGATGACATGTGCTTTGTGACATGGCACATTATCCAGTTTTCATTTGTTCAGTTTTAGTGAGCCTGTGCCCACTGTAGCCTCAGTTTCCTGGTCTTAGCTGAGAGTGGAACTTGGTGTGGTATTATGTTGCTGCATCCCGTCCACTTCAAGGTTAGAAGTGCTGTGCATTCAGAGAGGCTTACCATTCTTGTAACCTACAAGACGTTTTCGCCCACAGAACTGCCACTCACTGAATATTTTCTGTTTTTTACACCATTCTCTGTTTACTCAAGAGACTGTTATGTGTGAAAATCCTAGGAAATGAGCAGTTTCTGAGATGCCGAAACGACCCATCTGGCACTAGCAGTCATTCCAAGGTCAAAGTATCTTAGACCACATTTCTTAGACATTCTGATGTTTGGTCTGAACTTCTTGACCATGTCTTCAAGCTTTTAGGCATTGAAGTGCTGCCACGTGATCGGCTGATTAGATATTTGCATTAACGAGCAGGTGTACCTAATAAAGTGGCCACAGAGTGTATGTAATTAATAGTTAAACCTTCACAACAAGTGTAGAGTTAATGGTGAGGTGGTGGTGGTAACAGTGGTAATAGTTGAATGTTGCCTACAACGTGCCTACCATAATTTATAAATATTAGTAGTAATCTCTTACTGTATTCTGCTACATTCCAAGATTAATTTGGGCGTGTATGTTTATCCTGGCGGCGGTGGTGGTGGTGGTACAGGTACATAATATGGGCAACCCTGGCCCACGGATTAGCTACTTTCCTCTCTACATCTACCAATTTAAGGAAATTTTAACCAACTCTTTTGATATGAATTGTTTATTTTCATATTTTAATAATTATAACTTAGCTTGATGCTATTGTCTTGTGTGAATAGTTTATAGGTGTGTGTGTGTTTAGGTGGGTTTGGTTTGGTTGGTTCGTTTTTTGTTGAAATAACTTAATGTAATTTTAGTACTTCCACTTTTTTGGAGAACATAAATTATGGCACGTTAAGGTGTCAGGAATACTGTAGTAAGTGTGCTGTAACAGCATCATGACGTTCTGAAAGACTGCTGAAGTGAAATATATAAATTGTATTCACCAGTCTCGTTAATTTAAGTATCACACCAAAATAGAGCTTGGTTTTTGCTATTAAAATCCATATGACTATAAAACTTTGCAATATGTCATTAACATTAATAATGTGCTAAGCCTGACTACAAATTTATTAGTGTATAGCTGGGAGGATTGTGGCTTTATAAATGTGTATTGTACAGTGTAAATTGTGTATTGCACAATGTAAGTTGTGTAGCTCTTGTATAAAGGTTCTCCCGGGAAGTTCTAAACCCTGAAGAGTCGTACAACACCTAGGGAATGGAAGGTAATCAGGTTTGATCTGAGGAAGGGTTGGTGGTATCAAGAACACTTCATTAGTATAAAGTAACAACCCTTGCAAGGGTGTCTAGACAAGTAGAGAGACATCTAGAGATCAAAGTCGATCATCACACTACTCTCGTTAATCATGGCATCACTGTCATTAATCATAACACCACTGTCATTAATCATAACACCACTGTCATTAATCATAACACCACTCATTAATCATAACACTGCTGTCATTAATCATAACACCACTCATTAATCATAACACCACTCATTAATCATAACACCACTCATTAATCATAACACCACTCATTAATCATAACACCACTCATTAATCATAACACCACTCATTAATCATAACACCACTCATTAATCATAAAACCACTGTCATTAATCATAACACCACTGTCATTAATCATAACACCACTCATTAATCATAAAACCACTGTCATTAATCATAACATCACTGTCATTAATCATAACACCACTCATTAATCATAAAACCACTGTAATTAATCATAACATCGCTGTCATTAATCATAACACCACTGTCATTAATCATAACACCACTCATTAATCATAACACTACTGTCATTAATCATAACACCACTGTCATTAATCATTACACTACTGTCATTAATCATAACACCACTCATTAATCATAAAACCACTGTCATTAATCATAACACTCCTCATTAATCATAACACCTGTCATTAATCATAACACCACTCATTAATCATAAAACCCTGTATTAATCATAACATCGCTGTCATTAATCATAACATCACTGTCATTAATCATAACACCACTCATTAATCATAAACTACTGTATTAATCATAACACGCTGTCATTAATCATACACACTATTAATCATACATAATTAACATAACACTACTGTCATTAATCATAACACTACTGTCATTAATCATAACACTACTGTCATTAATCATAACACCACTCATTAATCATAACACTGCTGCCATTAATCATAACACACTGTCATTAATCATAACACCGCTGTCATTAATCATAACACCGCTGTCATTAATCATAACACCGCTGTCATTAATCATAAGACCGTTGTCATTAATCATAAGACCGTTGTCATTAATCATAAGACCGTTGTCATTAATCATAAGACCGTTGTCATTAATCATAAGACCGCTGTCATTAATCATAAGACCGCTGTCATTAATCATAAGACCAATATATTTAATAGTCACATTTTAAGTGACTAATATGAGGGAATGAATGAAGGTAATTTGACAGTTTACGTTGTACACCAATGGTATAAATACTGTGAAGTTCAAGCGCTGTATTTGATTTACGAAAGTGCGTGTGTGGGAGGGGGACTGTGTGTGTGTACTCACCTAATTGTGGTTGCAGGGGTCGATACTCAGCTCCTGGCCCCGCCTCTTCGCTGTCCGTGTGTGTGTGTGTGTAAAGTTATACGTGTTTGTGTTGTCAGCTGATTATATGCGAGGGCATTTATACCAGTCTACTCGCCTAGTTGTGGTTGCAGGGGTCGATTCACAGCTCCTGGCCCCGCCTCTTCACTGGCCGCTACTGGGTCACTCCCTGCGTCATGAGCTTTATCATACCTCTGTGTGTGTGCAGTTTTTTTTTAAATGAGACTATCGTGGGGATCTTGCCTCTGATATAATGTAATACAGTTTAAGCCTGCCCAACTTACCTTGGGCGAGAAACTAGTACAACAAATATACATAGTTTCTATGTGTATGTATTGTAACTATATAATGTAGTTTAAAATTCATCCTCCCTCATCACCACACCCTTTTCTGTACATATTTTTTGTCTTGCAATCAGAAACATTCTGATTTAACAGACAACCAACAGAAAATCCTGGCTTCAATCCGGGCTGAGGGTAGAAAAACTCTCGAAACAGGTCATAGGTATATATCGGATATAATGGAGATCTTCATAAAAAACTCTATTTCTCCTGTTTATGGAATAGGTCATCCTGAGATGTTAATTTCCAAGTGATGATAAATCCAGTTCAGCTGCAACGAACTTTTGATACTTGTGTAGCTGCTGAACATAGGTAGCTCTGTTGTAACTGTCATACAATACCATAAAAACACATTGCCCATGATCAAATTTTGCTAACTAAAAGAAGAAACGACTTGGGAGGGTAGGTAGTTCGCCCCTCTCGGCCTGCTAGGGGTCGTTCTCTACCACGACCTGCCAGGGGTCGTTCTCTGCCTCCCGGCCTGGCCAAGGGTCGTTGTCTCCCTGCCGACTTGCCGAGGGTTATGGTAGTGGTTCACCTCCATGGACCTCCGGGTGTAGTGGTTCTATTCCCAGGTCCTTCTTGAAGTAGTGGTCTTCCCTCCCTGGCGTTCTTGGGGTAGTCCTCCCTCCCCGGGGTATGGTCCTCCCTCCCCAGCCTGCCAGGAGCACTGCTCTCTTCCACGACCTACCAGGGAAGGTGAAGGAGGGACGAGGAAGTCTGGGAGGCCGCTTGGCCGTATTGATTTGATGTTACTCGTCTGCAAATGGCAGTTTAGGCCACTTAAAGCAAACCTGCCTTACACTTCCTCCTTCTCTTTCTTAACTGCCTTTTATCATGAGTCGCCGCTGCGTACCTAGTTATTACCTACCCACAATGTTGATGCTAACATTCACTGTCCTTGCTCGTCACCTGCACAATTACCCTCTAGCAGCGGGCCTCCAGCAGCAACAGCCTGGTTGACTAGGCAAGCACCAGACGAGAGTAGTGAAACTCTGGAAAGGTAAGGTAGCATAGTGACGTATATAATGGCCAGGTGGTTCCACGAGTTTGGTAGCCTCGTCCACCAGGTGGATGTCCACCACATTATCAACACCTTAACACCAAGAAAAAGAAATACTCTGGGAGGCAAGTGAATATTGGCTGTACTTACTCGTGCTTCTGAAGGTCAAGCCTTGGCTCCTGGCCCCGCCTCTTATACTACTTAGGCCAGCAGAATTGATTTCTGCCTAATTGAACTCTGTGTTGTCTACTTTGGATGCTGTGTAAGAAGTTTCTCAACTTTCACTTCCAGTTCAGTGCCAGAGATGTTTTCTTGTTCATGGGCACTGGTTTCAGTTTTCTCTTATTTACCTTATAAATTAATCTTTTCGGTTGTAATTAGAGTCGCCAGGTTTTTAGTTTTTCTTCACAGTGAAGAACAGTCAAATTGGATATAAATCTTGTTCCTTCAGCCGGAGGGACTGGGGGTGACTGATGTAAAGGATTCCTAAATCAAGTAATTGTAATCCCCTGCCCTTCCTCGGATCAAACTTAATTGCCCTTGCCATTTCCCAGGGGCTACATTTGCGTAAGTATTGATTTAATACTTCACCATGAATGTAATAATAATCTGGGACCTGACTCAAAGAACTTCCTTCCTTTTAAACTTTGAATGTTTTTGACTAGGTGGGGCTCAAAGCTGGTGCTGCTTATTAGACATAAATGCCATAAATTATGTACAGATATAGAACAAAAACTTAAGGTGTCATACCAATCAGAAGAAGCACAAAGGAAACAAAAAAATATCAAAATATTAAAAAATTATTCATATGCAAAATCCAAGTTAAGAACTACCTGTAGAATTGGACCATTATTCACAGGAGGTTCATACATTGACCATGAAAAGTAAATGAGTAGGATGGAAAATACAGAAAAAAATTAATTTCATCTGAAGGCCATACAGCCCAAATAACTGGCACAAGCACTGGTCCCATAAATTCGAAAAAGAAATAGAAAACATGCCCACTTATTCAAAAGTTGGACCGGATTCAGAGAATTTCTTGTTTATATAAAAAGTACAAGGTACCACTAGACGAGTATTGTTTGTTAGAAGAACCTGGGTGAAATACCGGAGACCTTAAAGAGTGCCGACATGGAGGCAATAAAGTGCTAGCCCAAAAATTGCTGAATATCACACATTACAAGTCCTTGAAAGAGTGATGAGACGCCAAACTATAAAATTTATGGAACATTATCTGTATAACCCAAACCAGCATGGTTTTAAAACCGGCGAGATCATACCTGTCACAACTGCTAAAACACTATAACAAATTTACAGAGGCCCTGGAAAATGCAGATGTGAAATACACGGATTTTGCAAAGGCATTTGACAAATGTAATAATGGGGTGATGATACAAAAGGAGGGCGATAGGCATAACAGGGAAAGTAGGCAAATGAACGTTAAGCTTTCAGATAGAACACAGAGTAGTAAACAAAGCAAAGCCCAGCATTAGCGAAGTAAAAACCTCAGTACTCCAAGGCACGATCCTGGCGCCACAACTGCTTAGTCTCATAACAAACATAGATAAAACACTCACCACAATTTTTCTATCATTTGCGGATGATACCAAAATAAGCATGAAAAATCACCTCAGTAGAAGACACGGAAAAATTACAGGAAGATATAAGCTGTGTTTATCAGTGGGCAGGAAGCAGAGAATAATATGACATTCCAGCTCCTTAGATACGGGAAGAATGAAGAGGTCACAAGGACACGGTATATATAAAAAAACCAAGTTGAATAAAATGAAAGGATCATGTGAGAAATTCTCTTAAGTAATTATGTCAGCTAACCTCTCCAAAAACACAATAAGGGAGGATGAGGGAGTGGATGAGGTGCCTTCTTCAGAGATTAAGGAAATTTGTGCAAAGTGAATGATATGCAAAGGTTTGTGGAGAAATACCACCCTGAGCAAGCTGAAACAACCCATCTCTGCAACATATTCAGTGACAAAACAATTTCTCATTTTAGGGACATCTTAATGTTGCAGTTTTGTAGCTGTAGTGTAAGCACGCCTCTGGCAAGACAGTGATGGAGTGAGTGATGATGAAAGTTTTTCTTTGTCAGGCCACCCTGCCTTGGTGGGAAACGGCCGATGTGTTAAAAAAAAATAGTGTTGTGTAGTGATAGTATTGTGTGATGAGTGTTGTGTAGTGATAGTATTGCATGATGAGTGTCTTGTGTAGCGAGAGTATTGCATGATGAGTGTGTTGTGTAGGTATTGTGTTGTGTAGTGATAGTGTTGTGTAATGATGAGTATGTTGTGTAGGGATGATAGTGTTGTGTAGTGATATTGTGTAGTGAAGAGTGTGTTGTGTAGTGACGAGTGTGTTGTGTAGTGACGAGTGTGTTGTGTAGTGACGAGTGTGTTGTTTAGTGATGAGTGTGTTGTATAGTGATGATAGTACTGTGTAGTGGTGAGTGTGTTGTGTAGTTATGATAGTACTGTGTAATGATGAGTGTTGTGTAGTGATAGTATTGTGTAGTGATAGTAATGTGTAGAGGTGATAGTATTATCTAGAGGAGATAGTATTGTGTAGTGATGATAGTATTGTGAAGAGGTGATAGTACTTTGTAAAGGTGACAGTACTGTGTAGTGATGATTGTGTTGTGTAGTTGTTATAGCACTGTGTAGTGGTTACCACTATACAATACTATCACTACACAACACGTCACTACACAACCCGTCACTACACAACACACTCGTTACTACGCAACACACTCCTCACTACACAACACACTCATCGCTACGCAACACACTCATCACTACACAACACACTCATCGCTACACAACACACTCATCGCTACACAACACACTTGTCACTGAACACTCATCACTACACAACACTATCACTACACAACACTATCACTACACAACACTATCACTACACAACACTATCACTACACAGTACTAATCACTACACAACACTATCACCACTACACAACACTCATCACTACACAACACATCACTACACAACACACTCATCACTACGCAACACTATCACTAAACACTATCATCACTACACAGTACTATCACTACACAGTACTATCACTACACAGTACTATCACTACACAGTACTATCACTACACAGTACTATCACTACACACACTATCACTACACAACTATCACTACACAGTACTATCATTACACAGTACTATCACTACACAGTACTATCACTACACAGTACTATCACTACACAGTACTATCACTACACAGTACTATCACCACTACACAACACACTCATCACTACACAACACGTCACTACACAACACATACTCATCACTACCAATACCACTACACTACTATCACTACACACTACTATCACTACACAGTACTATCACTACACAACACAACTCATCACTACACAACACACTCATCACTACATAACACACTCATCACTACACAACATATCACTACACAATATCACTACACAACACCTATCACTACACACTACTATCACTACACAACATCATTCACTAACTATCATCACTACACAACACACTTATCACTACACAACACTACATCACATACACTACACTTACACACACACTACACCCACTACACACACACACATACTTCACTACACAACCTATCACCTACACAACACTATCACCACTACAAACACTATCACTACACACACACTCATCTACACAACACACTCATTCTACACAACACACTCATGCTACACAACACACTCATCTACACAACACACTCATCTACACAACACACTCATTCACTACACAACACACTCATTGCTACACAACACACTCATCGCTACACAACACACTCATTGCTACACAACACACTCATTGCTACACAACACACTCATTGCTACACAACACACTCATTACTACACAACACACTCATCTACACACACACACTCATTACTACACAACACACTCATCTACACAACACTACAACTCATTGCTACACAACACACTCATCACTACACAAACACTCACTACACAACACACTCACCTACACAACACACTCATCACTACACAACACATCATCACTACACAACACTCATCACTACACAACACTCATCTACACAACACCTCATCACTACACAACACACTCATTACTACACAACACACTATCACTACACAACACATCACTACACAACACAGTCACTACACAACACTCACTACACAAGTCACTACACAACACCATCACTACACAACACTGTCACTACACAACACACTCATCACTAGCAACACACTCATCACTACACAACACATCATCACTACACAACACACTCATCACTACACAACACTCATCACACAAACACATCACAACACTCATCACTACACAAGACTACCCATGTCACAACACTCATCACTACACAGACACTCACTCATCACTACACAAACACTCATCACTACACAACACTCATCACTACACACACACTCATCCTACACAACACTATCACTAACATCATCACTACACAACACTATCACTAACAGCTATCACTACACAACACTCATCACTACACAACACTCCACTACACAACACTCATCACTACACAACACTCATCACTACACAACACTACTCATCACTACACAACACTGTCATCACTACACAACACATCATCCTACACAACACTATCACACAACACCTTCATCCTACACAACACACTCATCACTACACAACACCTCATCACTACACAACACACTCATCGCTACACAACACACTCATCCTACACAACACTATCATCAACAACACTATCACTACAACACTAACTCACTACACAACACTATCACTACACAACACTATCACCACTACACAACACTTTCACTACACAACACTTTCACTACACAAGACTATCACTAAACAACACTATCACTAAACAACACTATCAGTACTACACAACACTATCACAGTCTGTAAAAACTTGCAATGGTAGTCTCAGTGGTACCTATGCTAATCTTCCTATGGTGTATAAATATACCTAGTTGGATGAATCTTATTGTAGCCAGCGGGCCCAGTGGCTAACGTGTCTGTCTGGAGGTTTACGACTCTAATTGCTGGTTCAATCTCTGATTATGGTATTTTTTATCACCACTACATAAAACTTTCACCACCAGACTACAAAACTATAACCTCTACTTGCTATACAAGTCTATCACCACTACATTATACTATAGAAAAACTACCACCACCCTTGACAAAACTTCCTCCACACTTTACAAAACTGCCACCACCCTTCATAAAACTTCCTCCACACTTTATAAAACCATCATCACTATATTATTCAAAACTGTATTATTTAAAGTAAATGACCCCACCACTCTGTGTTATTCTTTATAGTTGAAGATTTGTTATCTTTGAAGATTTGTCTTGGAGAATTAAGATGAAATCTCAAATTAAAGTTACAAATCCTTTCCTGAAGGTGGATGAATATGATCCATATCTACGCACCATCAGATGTATGTGCCAAGATGATGTGGAACAGATATTGTACCATACTCCTCGTCCCCTGGGACGCTACTGCAGGTTTGTCATTAATGATGACATCCTGAGAGAACCTCCTCTGGCCCGTGGGCACGGCTTCTATATGGTCATCGAGTCTGTGCAGAATATCAGAGCACACTGCGTATCTGTGTTCCGCTGCTGGGATGGTCAGTATCTATACTTCGACTCCGTTTCTCAGCCTCCTAACTGTTTCTTCTTGGAGTATTTGGCTCTTCACAGGATCCCATAGTACCAGGTGACCAACGTGACCGCTGTAACACAGAAGCCCAACTTTATGACATGTGCTTACCACGTGTTTACCTTCCTGGACTACGCCACTACCTGTCACATCGCTGATTCTCAAAAACTTATCAGCGAGTACGTCCACCAGTTGGGTCACAACACGGACTGGGCCGTTGTAGACCATGTTATGGAGATGCTAACAGAATTTCAACATACTACAATGTGTTGGAATACAGGTTACGTGGAGCTCAGTGTCCTGCCACCTGTGATTGACACAGCAGCAAGCACAAGATACAGGCACAGGTGCCGCAAGCGCAATAAACATAACCTTCTGAAGAAACCAGCAAAGGGATACAAACGTCGCTTCAACCTAAGAAGAGCAAATTCTCACGAAGAATTATACTACTGAATCCTTTATCAGAAAAACGTTTGGTGGGTGGGGAAAAAAAAAAGTAATGAAAGTATTGTGTAGTGATGAGTGTGCTGATAGTACTGTGTAGTGACTGTTGTGTAGTGATAGTAATGTGTAGTGATGTGTTGTCTAGTTATGTTGTGATAGCATTGTGTAGTGATTATAGAAATGTATAGTGATGAGTAGTGATTAGTGTGTTGTGTAGTGACAGTATTGTGTAGTGATGATTATGTGTAGTAATAGTATTGTGTAGTGATTGTATTGTGCAGTGATGTGTTGTGTGGTGATGAGTGTGTTGGTAGTGATGAGTGTTGGTAGTGATGAGTGTGTTGGTAGTGATGAGTGTGTAGTGTAGTGACAGTATTGTGTAGTGATAAGTATGTGTAATGATAGTATTGTGTAGTGATTAGTGTGTTGTGTAGTGACAGTATTGTGTAGTGACAGTATTGTGTAGTGATGTATTGTGAGTGATGATTATGTGTAATAGTATTGTAGTGATTGTTTGTGAGTGATGTGTTGGTGTGATGAGTGTGTTGTAGTGATGAATGTTGGTAGTGATGAGTGTGTTGGTAGTGATGAGTGTGTGTAGTGAAGTATTGGTAGTGATAGTAGTGTATGATGTATTGTGTAGTGATTAGTGTGATTGTGTAGTGATTGTATTGTGCAGTGGTGTGTTGTTTTGTGATAGTATTGTGTAGTGATAAGAGAAGTGAATGCTTGGGTGTTGGCAAGAGGTGTGGGGTTAAAAGATAAGAATCTAACACAAAGTTGAGTTGTCACAGTTGCTCTTTGCTGATGACACTGTGCTTTTGGGGGATTCTGAAGAGAAGTTGCAGAGGTTGGTGGATGAGTTTGGTAGGGTATGTAAAAGAAGGAAATTAAAAGTGAATATAGGAAAGAGTAAGGTGATGAGGATAACAAAAAATTAGATAGCAGAAGATTGGATATCAGATTGGAGGGAGAGAGTATGGAGGAGGTGAATGTGTTCAGATATTTGGGAGTGGATGTGTCAGCAGATGGGTCTATGAAGGATGAGATGAATCATAGAATTAACGAGGGGAAAAGGTGAGTGGTGCACCGAGGAGCTTGTGGAGACAGAGAACTTTATCCATGAAAGCAAAGAGGGGAATGTATGAGAGTATAGTTATACCAACACTCTTGTATGGGTGTGAGACATGGATTGTGAATATTGCAACAAGGAGAAGGCTGGAGACAGTGGAGATGTCATGTCTGAGGGCAATGTGTGGTGTGAATATAATTCAAAGAATCCGTAGTTTGGAGAGGAGGAGGAGGTGTGGGATTACCAAAACTATTATCCAGAGGGCTGAGGAGGGGTTATTGAGATGGTTTGGACATGTAGAGAGGTTGGATCAAAACAGAATGACTTCGAGAGTGTATAAATCTGTATTGGAGGGAGGGCGGGGTAGGGGTCGGCTAGAAAGGGTTGGAGGGAGGGGGTAAAGGTGGTTTTGAGTGTGAGGGGCTTGGACTTCCAGCAAGCATGCGTGAGCGTGTTAGATAGGAGCGAATGGAGACAAAGGGTTTTTAGGACTTAACGTGCTGTTGGAGTGTAAGCAAGGTAACATTTATGAAGGGTTTCAGGGAAACCGGCAGGCCAGACTTGATTCCTGGAGATGGGAAGTACAGTGCTGGCACTCTGAAGGAGGGGCGTTAAAGAGGCGCCAGAAACAGAGCACTCTGGACAGTTATTTTTTGAGACAGGGGTCCAGTGAATGTCACTACATCCATGAAAGTGCGGGATTGGATAATGAGAAATTTTAATAAATGGGAAATAAGACCAATGGTAATGTTCAAATTGGTTGTACTCTAGATTCGAGTATTCAGTGTTGACGACCCCGTTCAGGGCAGAGAGATATCAAAGTTGGAATAAATACAATAATCATGTATTACCTGCACAGCGCCAATAAAGCATTTAAATTACTGGGAACGCCCGAATGTCCTAAATATGTACTCGGAGGAAGAGGAAGAAGGGAGAGGAGGAGAGAGGATGAGGATGATGATGATGTACGTGGGGGAAGGGGGGGGGTCCTTGTCCCAAATCTGCACACTCTTATAACATACTGGAACGAGAGAGATGGGAGAAGTTCAAAATTCACTCATTGAAAAGTAGGGACGCTGTGGACACAAGATAATATTGTATCAACATCTGTGGTTCCAGAATATTCAACATCTTGCCAGAAGTTATCAGAAATACTGCTGGGACAAGTGTAGAGATCTTCAAAACAAAACTGGACAGATATCTTTACCTGGTGTTATGCCAACCAGGCTGTGATGGATGTGTTGACCAGCGGGTCGCCAGCAGCAACAGTCTGGTTGGCCAGGCAACCACCAGATAAGAATAGCCCACGGCCGGGCTCCAGAACTACAAAAAAAATGGAAACTCATCTAAGGTATATTAAAGATGTCTAACCAAGATAGGATTAGTAGCACTGGATTCAAGTTTGACCAATTTTAGTTTAGGAAGGATATATGAAGACACTAGTTTGACAGTAGGATTGTTGATGTGTGTAATAAACTACAAAGTCATTGAGGCGAGAACTTGGAGGGCTTTAAAATTAGGATGGACAGGTACATAAGCAGGTGTGTGTGGATGAGCTAGACCTGCCTAGAATGGGCCTATAGGTCTCCTGGAGCGCTACATTATTCTTACGTTCTTACTAATGCTGCCATCTTTCCCCCTCTTACTTATCGTCTTCTGCTCCTCTCTTTTTCTGCTCAGTTGTCAATTTATAATGCTTTAAGACGGACTCCTCGTCGTCTAAAGTTTCTTGTCAAAGTGTTATTTGTGAGTTGTTGCAGCCATTGTATTGTGACTTTTATTCACCATGGCTACATTCCGTGCGATACCTCGTATATTGATGTTTTTTCCATGTGTCATTCGTCAGGCGTAAAGGTAAAGTGTTCATATAAGAGGTAGGTATTATTCACTCTCAAGTTGTATGTCGTGCACTTTGTTGCGCCTCACCTACTTGTTCATGGCCACATCTTCACTTCATACTGGGTTATATAACAAACATTTGTACACGTGCAGTGTGTGACTACCTTCTGCTGTTGCAACCCAGGGTGGCTGTATTTCTTTCGTGTGTCAAAAACTAGACGAGTGTGCAATCGGTGTATCACTGATGCCACTCAGTAGGAAGTGTAAATATACAGTGTAAAAAGCAGGGGTGCCACAGGTGTCATGGGCATGAATACTGTCAGCATTCGTGGTGCGAGATTCTCAACGTGTTACCTGCAGATATCAGAAATATTGCCGGGAACAAGTGTAGAAGTTTTGAAGGTCGCACTGGACACGTGTGTCATCCAAGTATAAATAACAAAGACAATACCATGACTGGAACAATACACAAATAACCCACACAGAGAGGAGCACACCACGACGTTTCGGTCCGACTTGGACCATTTACAGTCGTGGTAACCATCTCTCCTATGTGTGGTTATTTGTGTATCATCCAAGTGCTTGGTCAGCTGCGCTGTGATGGCTATTTGTACATGCGGGCCGCTAGCACCGACAACCTGGTTAACCAGGAAGGGTTGTCCGCAGGCCATGGCTGCAAGGGTAAAAAAAAAATCTTGAAATTTGTCACAGGTATTTCGTTAGTGTTGAGTATCGCGTCCGTGAGTTTGTGTTGTGAAAGTGTAATTGTGTGAAGAAAATTGCTCACGTTGGGAAAGACTTAATTACCTGTGTACATTGGTTGTGAAATCAGTGATTATTTCCCATGTTAGTTGTGACTTTGTGCAGCTGACCTTAAGGAAATGGTGGAAGGAAGGACTCTGTGGGAAGCTGAGAAAATGTTGACATTAAGGAAGATAAGGAGAAAAAAAGTATCACTGGTGACATCCTTCATAAGTATATATATACCGTTATGGGTAACATTTTCTTTCAAGAATTTTTTACTGCATTTATTAGGCTGATAGACGGCAACCATCCAGGAAGTTTCTACCATCCTGCCTTTGACTTTTTGCATTATGGCAGAATAAGTTTTTTTTTCTGTCATGATCATGTAAGGTGGCAGGTAAATCTTGGGAGTGTCTCAGTACTTACATTCGGTATATACTTATGTTTTACATACCTGTGTCTCTTAATAGTTCATATTCCTGTGGTGCTAGCAACCAATTTAGGAAGCCTGGTGTGAGGACAGCCCGCGGGACCCATCATTCCAGAAGCCATGAACAGAAACCAGATAAGTCTATAATTGACACGCTCATCTACTCTGTTCGATTATATATTTTCTGTCATTATGTCAGTTATAATTATGTAGCGGTTGAGAGTGGTGATTATGGTGTAACCAGCTTTACCTAGTTACATTTGTGTTTTGTCAACTGAAATATTGACAGATGTTGCTGTATTTGTTCACAAGCTGCAGTCACCTGGTTACATTACCAGAAAATTCAGGAAATAAAAATTGGATAAGTGTACATTAGTTTTAAACGGCTCTTACATTCGACAGTAAAGGAATGGGACTTGCATTCAAGGATCACACTAGTGTTACTGTCACAACTGCAATGAAAATGATACTGAATGTCTATAATCTTCAAAACAAGTGATGCATCTGTAATGCACTTATATTTTCTATGTAGGAATATTTCAGTACACTTAAGAACATGATTTAACGCGGGTGAAATTGCAGATTAGAGAATATACAAAGAACTTTAACGACTCTCATCAATTTTATCAAACATATAAATTATTTGGAATGCCTCCATAATACTCGAGGGACTGATTTTAAATATGCACACTGAGAAAACTAATTACGTGCAGTTCCAAGAGTTTTCAACACCCTCTCTTCATCATATTTATGGTAAACAATACCTACAAGTGCATCACTTAGGTATTTTCATTGCCAAAACATTTCTGCAATAATGCCCAAATGCAGTACATGTCGTATTCATGAGACCTTTAGCGAGCTTGACGGGTTCCTCCCAGTAGTTCTTGAAAAGCCGCACTAGTAACTTGACCGATAAGGTTGTCAGCCACATCTTGTTTGATACGGGTCCGCGGAAGCGATGCAATTGTAACTGTCAACAGGTAGGCAAGTGAATGGAAAGAGGTTTTGAAGTAAAAATAAAAGATAATGTTTTCTAAAACACGAAAGTGAGTTTTCTATTAAACCTTCAAGTTAGGTTTGACAGGAGTAGGTGAGCAGGATGAAGGGGTGTGGAGTATGTATGTAGTGGGTCGATGTAGAGGTACGACAAGCCGGGAAATATGTGGCGCTCGTGTTGTACGCAAATTGACGAGGTTGTGCGCTCCTCCTTACTTGTTTGTCTAGCCTGCTCTACTGATTACTGCAGGATATATATGCTGGCTTCGTAGTGTAGGGATACACACTGCGTGTATACATGTACAATATATGTATACATTAGCAACACGACCACCTTCACTGTATTGATCCCCGTACAGTACGTATTGTAGAGGGAGATGGCACCCTGGCACGCTTGCTTACCCTCAGATGTGACTTAATGTACGTTGCTTTCTTGTGTTGAGCCGAGTTTTGTGGTACAGTATACAAGAGTAATGTGAGGGAGTACAAGAGGCTTCATAGTTGATGAAGTACAGTAGTAGTTCTGTCATGAACCACGACGAATACACTAAGCTCAGAGCAGTGTCTCTTCTGGGTCTCAGCGGTATCTGTCCCTTGCTTCCTGGGTCTCAGCGGTGTCTGTCCCTTGCTTCTGCCAGCGGTGTCTGTCCTTGCTTCTGGTCTCAGCGGTGTCTGTCCCTTGCTTCCTGGGTCTCAGCGGTGTCTGTCCCTTGCTTCCTGGGTCTCAGCGGTGTCTGTCCCTTGCTTCCTGGGTCTCAGCGGTGTCTGTCCCTTGCTTCCTGGGTCTCAGCGGTGTCTGTCCCTCTTTGGGTCTCAAGTCGGTGTCTGTCCCATACTTCCTGGGTCTCAGCGTGTCTGTCCCATGACTTTCCTGGGTCTAGCGGTGTCTGTCCCTTACTTCCTGGGTCAGAGCAGTGTCTGTCCTGGGTCTCAGCGGTGTCTGTCCTTACTTCCTGGGCAGAGGGCAGTGTCTGTCCTGGGTCTCAGCGGTGTCTGTCCCACTCCTGGGTCAGAGCAGTGTCTGTCCTGGGTCTCAGCGGTGTCTGTCCTTTACTTCCTGGGTCAGAGCAGTGTCTGTCCTGGGTCTCCTGTCAGCGGTGTCTGTCCTACTCCTGGGTCAGAGCAGGTCTGTCCTGGGTCTCAGGGTGTCTGTCCTTTACTCTGGGTTAAGCAGTGTCTGTCCTGGGTCTCAGGGTGTCTGTCCCTTGCTTCCTGGGCTCAGCGGTGCGTCTGTCCTGGGTCTCAGCGGTGTCTGTCCTTTCCTGGGTTCAGAGCAGTGTCTGTCCTGGGTCTCAGCGGTGTCTGTCCCTTCTTCCTGGGTTAGAGCAGGTGTCTGTCCTGGGTCTCAGCGGTGTCTGTCCCTTACTTCCTGGGCTCAGCGGTGTCTGTCCATCTCCTGGAGCAGTGTCTGTCCTGGGTCTAGCGGTGTCTGCCCTCTTCCTGGGTCTCAGCAGTGTCTGTCCTGGGTCTCAGCGGTGTCTGTCCCTTGCTTCCTGGGTCTCAGCGGTGTCTGTCCTGGGTCTAAGTGGTGTCTGTCCCTTCCTGAGTTAGAGCAGTGTCTGTCCTGGGTCTCAGCGGTGTCTGTCCCTTACTTCCTGGGTCAGAGCAGTGTCTGTCCTGGGTCTCAGCGGTGTCTGTCCCTTACTTCCTGGGTCAGAGCAGTGTCTGTCCTGGGTCTCAGCGGTGTCTGTCCCTTACTTCCTGGGTCAGAGCAGTGTCTGTCCTGGGTCTCAGCGGTGTCTGTCCCTTACTTCCTGGGTCAGAGCAGTGTCTGTCCTGGGTCTCAGCGGTGTCTGTCCTTTACTTTCTGGGTTAGAGCAGTGTCTGTCCTGGGTCTCAGCGGTGTCTGTCCCATACTTCCTGGGTCAGAGCAGTGTCTGTCCTGGGTCTCAGCGGTGTCTGTCCCATACTTCCTGGGTCAGAGCAGTGTCTCGTCCTGGGTCTCAGCGGTGTCTGTCCTTACTTCCTGGGTTAGAGCAGTGTCTGTCCTGGGTCTCAGCGGTGTCTGTCCCATACTTCCTGGGTCAGAGCAGTGTCTGTCCTGGGTCTCAGCGGTGTCTGTCCCATACTTCCTGGGTCAGAGCAGTGTCTGTCGTCCTGGGTCTCAGCGGTGTCTGTCCCATACTTCCTGGGTCAGAGCAGTGTCTGTCCTGGGTCAGAGCAGTGTGTCCTGACCCGGTGCCTTACTTCCTGGGTTAGAGCAGTGTCTGTCCTGGGTCTCAGCGGTGTCTGTCCCATACTTCCTGGGTCAGAGCAGTGTCTGTCCTGGGTCAGAGCAGTGTCTGTCCTGGGTCAGAGCAGTGTCTGTCCTGGGTCGGAGCAGTGTCTGTCCTGGGTCGGAGCAGTGTCTGTCCTGGGTCGGAGCAGTGTCTGTCCTGGGTCGGAGTAGTGTCTGTCCTGGGTCGGAGTAGTGTCTGTCCTGGGTCGGAGTAGTGTCTGTCCTGGGTCGGAGTAGTGTCTGTCCTGGGTCGGAGTAGTGTCTGTCCTGGGTCGGAGTAGTGTCTGTCCTGGGTCGGAGTAGTGTCTGTCCTGGGTCGGAGTAGTGTCTGTCCTGGGTCGGAGTAGTGTCTGTCCTGGGTCGGAGTAGTGTCTGTCCTGGGTCGGAGTAGTGTCTGTCCTGGGTCGGAGTAGTGTCTGTCCTGGGTCGGAGTAGTGTCTGTCCTGGGTCGGAGTAGTGTCTGTCCTGGGTCGGAGTAGTGTCTGTCCTGGGTCGGAGTAGTGTCTGTCCTGGGTCGGAGTAGTGTCTGTCCTGGGTCGGAGTAGTGTCTGTCCTGGGTCGGAGTAGTGTCTGTCCTGGGTCGGAGTAGTGTCTGTCCTGGGTCGGAGTAGTGTCTGTCCTGGGTCGGAGTAGTGTCTGTCCTGGGTCGGAGTAGTGTCTGTCCTGGGTCGGAGTAGTGTCTGTCCTGGGTCGGAGTAGTGTCTGTCCTGGGTCGGAGTAGTGTCTGTCCTGGGTCGGAGAGTGTCTGTCCTGGGTCGGAGCAGTGTCTGTCCTGGGTCGGAGTAGTGTCTGTCCTGGGTCGGAGCAGTGTCTGTCCTGGGTCGGAGCAGTGTCTGTCCTGGGTCGGAGTAGTGTCTGTCCTGGGTCGGAGCAGTGTCTGTCCTGGGTCGGAGCAGTGTCTGTCCTGGGTCGGAGCAGTGTCTGTCCTGGGTCGGAGCAGTGTCTGTCCTGGGTCGGAGCAGTGTCTGTCCTGGGTCGGAGCAGTGTCTGTCCTGGGTCGGAGCAGTGTCTGTCCTGGTCGGAACAGTGTCCGGTCAGAACAGTGTCTGTCCGGTCAGAAGTGTTGCTGCTCAATATTTCCTAGTAGCTCTCAGGCTAATGATGACATCTTTGGACACATAATAAATAATATGAGTAAACTTGCAGTTGTTGTGTACAGGTTGTCTTACTCTTAAAGACTCTGCTTTAACCAATTCATTCAATTTACATACTGTTATAGTCTGATTAAAAAATATATAGAAAAAATTGAAAATATTTTTAAATAAATATAAATCCTTTGTATAAAAATCCTGTCTTTGAAACTCTTACTTAAAAAATAGTTTTTAAACAGTTTTTTTCAAATTTAACTTTTCCTTTAATGTTACTTTAAAATGAATGTTTTTAATTTACCATAAAAAGAGATTTTTGAAATAGTTACTACAAGAAGAAAGTTTCTTCTACAACAGTTACTCTAAAAGGAAAGTTTTTGAAAGTTACTCCCGGTGCAGTGGGTTTAACTTTGTTGCCAGATGTAATTGAGAGGTGACCAGCTCACTGTGTACTTGTTGTAGTATATCAGAAGTGTATACCAGAGGTTTGACGTCAAGCAGTATGACCCTAGTGGGTTTAGCGCTTCTTTTTTTATGATAATTGAGGTGAAGCAGTACATTGTGCAGTATATCAGAAGTCTGTTTTGTGATCTGAACATAATGCATGTTTTGAAACCACGTTAACCACCACCTTAGGTGTTACAACCACCAGTGACACCTTAGGTGTTACAACCACCAGTTTCATCTTAGGTGTTACAACCACCAGTTTCACCTTAGGTGTTATAACCACCAGTTCACCTAGGTGTTACAACCACCAGTTTCACCTTAGGTGTTACAACCACCAGTTTCACCTTAGGTGTTACAACCACCAGTTTCACCTTAGGTGTTACAACCACCAGCTTCACCTTAGGTGTTACAACCACCAGTTTCACCTTAGGTGTTACAACCACCAGTTTCACCTTAGGTGTTACAACCACCAGTTTCATCTTAGGTGTTATAACCCACCAGTTTCATCTTAGGTGTTACAACCACCAGTTTCATCTTAGGTGTTACAACCACCAGTTTCATCTTAGGTGTTACAACCACCAGTTTCATCTTAGGTGTTACAACCACCAGTTTCATCTTAGGTGTTATAACCACCAGTTTCACCTTAGGTGTTATAACCACGAGTTTCTCCTTAGGTGTTATAACCACCAGTTTCACCTTAGGTGTTATAACCACCAGTTTCACCTTAGGTGTTATAACCACCAGTTTCACCTTAGGTGTTATAACCACCAGTTTCACCTTAGGTGTTACAACCACCATTCACCTTAGGTGTTACAATCCTTAGGTGTTAACCACGTTTCACTTAGGTGTTACAACCACCAGCTTCACCTTAGGTGTTACAACCACCAGCTTCACCTTAGGTGTTACAACCACCAGCTTCACTTAGGTGTTACAACCACCAGTTTCACCTTAGGTGTTAAACCACTCAGTTTCACCTTAGGTGTTAAAACCCTACCAGTTTCACCTTAGGTATTATAACCACCAGTTTCACTTAGGTGTTATAACCACCAGTTTCATCTTGGTGTTACAACCACCAGTTTCACCTTAGGTGTTACAACCACCAGCTTCACCTTAGGATGTTACAACCACCAGCCACCTTAGGTGTTCAACCACCAGCTACCTTAGGTGTTACACCACCAGTTTCATCTTAGGTGTTAAACCACCAGTTTCTCCTTAGGTGTTATAACCACGAGTTTCTCCTTAGGTGTTACAACCACCAGTTTCACCTTAGGTGTTACAACCACCAGTTTCACCTTAAGTGTTACAACCACCAGTTTCACCTTAGGTGTTACAACCACCAGTTTCACCTTAGGTGTTACAACCACCAGTTTCACCTTAGGTGTTACAACCACCAGTTTCACCTTAGGTGTTACAACCACCAGTTTCACCTTAGGTGTTACAACCACCAGTTTCACCTTAGGTGTTACAACCACCAGTTTCACCTTAGGTGTTACAACCACCAGCTTCACCTTAGGTGTTACAACCACCAGCTTCACCTTAGGTGTTACAACCACCAGCTTCACCTTAGGTGTTACAACCACCAGTTTCATCTTAGGTGTTATAACCACCAGTTTCTCCTTAGGTGTTACAACCACCAGTTTCACCTTAGGTGTTACAACCACCAGTTTCACCTTAGGTGTTACAACCACCAGCTTCACCTTAGGTGTTACAACCACCAGTTTCATCTTAGGTGTTATAACCACCAGTTTCACCTTAGGTGTTATAACCACCAGTTTCACCTTAGGTGTTACAACCACCAGTTTCACCTTAGGTGTTACAACCACCAGTTTCACCTTAGGTGTTACAACCACCAGTTTCACCTTAGGTGTTACAACCACCAGTTTCACCTTAGGTGTTACAACCACCAGCTTCACCTTAGGTGTTACAACCACCAGCTTCACCTTAGGTGTTACAACCACCAGCTTCACCTTAGGTGTTACAACCACCAGTTTCACCTTAGGTGTTATAACCACCAGTTTCACCTTAGGTGTTATAACCCACCAGTTTCACCTGATGCATACGTAAATCTGCTAACACCAACAGCCTGGTCGATCAGGCCAGCAGCTATGGGATGGGACCGGGAGGGCAGTGGCCCATAAAATCGTTTTCAGATAATCCAAATGAAGAGTGAATATTGAGTCCCAACACACAACCCGCACATATAGAAGAGAGGAGCTTACACGACGTTTCGGTCCGACTTGGACCATTTACAAAGTCGGTCCAAGTCGGACCGAAACGTCGTCGTAAGCTCCTCTTTTTTTTATATGTGCGGGTTGTGTGTGTATTGTTCCAGTCACGGTATTGTGCCTTTTGTTATTTAACACAGTCCCTCTGTGCATGTTGCAACTGTGACACTGAACTGTACTTGAGAAAGAGGAACATCAAAAACATGATTCACAGGGCTGTTGTTGTTGGCACCCTGATGCGTGGCTAATTTTGTTTTTCAAATTTCTTAAGATGGCGAGATGAGTAAACAAGACTGCGAGAAGAAGGAAGAAGAGTAAAAAGGGAGGAAGGAAGAGGAAAAGAGAGAGGGGAAGAAGAGAATGAGAAGGGGTGATGGAGCGAGAATGTTGAGGATGGTAAAGCCTGGATGGAATACAAAATTATATTCTCAATGCTACCACACTACCTGCAACACTGTGTACCACACACTACCTGCAACACTGTGTACCACACACTACCTGCAACACTGTGTACCACACACTACCTGCAACACTGTGTACCACACACTACCTGCAACACTGTGTACCACACACTACCTGCAACACTGTGTACCACACACTACCTGCAACACTGTGTACCACACACTACCTGCAACACTGTGTACCACACACTACCTGCAACACTGTGTACCACACACTACCTGCAACACTGTGTACCACACACTACCTGCAACACTGTGTACCACACACTACCTGCAACACTGTGTACCACACACTACCTGCAACACTGTAGCACACACACACTACCTGCAACACTGTGTACCACACACTACCTGCAACACTGTGTACCACACACTACCTGCAACACTGTGTACCACCCCTACCTGCAACACTGTGTACCACACACTACCTGCAACACTGTGTACCACACACTACCTGCAACACTGTGTACCACACACTACCTGCAACACTGTGTACCACACACTACCTGCAACACTGTGTACCACACACTACCTGCAACACTGTAGTACCACACACTACCTGCAACACTGTAGTACCACACACTGAACACTGTTACAACTACCTCACACTGTAGTACCACACTACCTGCAACACGTGTACCACACACTACCTGCAACACTGTACCACCCCTACCTGCAACACGTAGTACCACACACTACCTGCAACACGTGTACCACACACTACCTGCAAACACTTAGTTACCACACACTACCTGCAACACTCTAGTACCACACACTACCTGCAACACGTGTCCACACACTCACACTGTCAACACTCTGCAACACCGTGTCCACACACTACCTGCAACACTTGTCCACACTACCTAACAGTCAAACTACCTGCAACACCTTAATACCTCACACACTACCTGCAACACTGTAGTACCACACACTACCTGCAACACTGTAGTACCACACACTACCTGCAACACTACTGTACCACACACTACCTGCAACGACATCTGAACACTTAGTACCACACACTACCTGCAACATTTCACATAGCAACACACACTACCTGTCAACACTACTAGACACTTGTCCACACACTACCTGCAACACTTAGTAGCCACACACTACCTGCAACACTGTACCACACACTACCGGGCAACACTCTAGTACCACACACTACCTGCAACACTCTAGTACCACACACTACCTGCAACACTCTAGTACCACACACTACCTGCAACACTCTAGTACCACACACTACCTGCAACACTCTAGTACCACACACTACCTGCAACACTCTAGTACCACACACTACCTGCAAGCACTCTAGTACCACACACTACCTGCAACACTTTACCACTACCTGCAAACTGTACCACACACTACCTGCAACACTTAGTACCACACACTCCTGCAATCTGTACCACACACTACCTGCAACACTCTAGTACCACACACTACCTGCAACACTGTCCACACACTCCTGCAACCTGTGTACCACACACTACCTGCAACACTCTAGTACCACACACTACCTGCAACACTCTAGTACCACACTACCTGCAACACTTGTCACACACTACCTGCAACACTCTAGTACACACTACCTGACAACTCACACACACTACTGACACTTGTCCACACACTACTTGCAACACTCTAGTACCACACACTACTTGCAACACTCTAGTACCACACACTACCTGCAACACACTAGTACCACACACTACCTGCAACACACTAGTACCACACACTACCTGCAACAGTCTAGTATCCTGCTTTAAAATATAGGATATTCACCTGCACCAGGAAACTTTGAAGTGCTTGATTATATACAGTACTGAAAGAGAGTTCTATATATTACCAGTTTTAGGGATAAACCCGCGACGCGGTTTCTCACCAGCTCTCATAATTAACAACCCCTGAATCACAATTTGTTTGTTAATATTCTATAATCATTAAGTGTTCAGTGGTGGAATAAGACATAACTATTATAATTCGATATTTGTCTTTATCAAGACTAACATGGGATTATAGTGTCCACTGTGTTGCCAAAACGTTGTCAATGAAGGATTAAATTTATACTGCTTTTGTGTCTTCTTCCATTATGTCTATTTTATACCATTTGTCTTACGTTTCGCTGGTGCTTATTTGTATACTGAAGTATTATTGTCTATCCCCAGGTACGTAAAATGTTGGTGTTGTCGGGACACACTTCATGTGAGTATAATGTCTGTATTACTGGTTCACTGTCTTGATAACGTTTATACATGTATGGAGTTGACTCTCTGGCTGGCATCTTAATCGGTGCCATGTTCATATTCATTTGCTGAGTGCCACTGCTACATTGTTATGGCTTAGTGGGCCTGCCGGCCACTAGGAAGATCTTTGGACACGGGTCACAGGTATGTTTCACCTATGATACCTGGGATTTGTCATCTAAGAGTCTCAGTCCTACATTTGATGTGCCATTTTTACAAGCTTGGCCCAAGGCCGGGCTCTAGGAGTAGAAAAACTCTCGGAACTTATCACAGGTACAATTCTCATAATTGTTATTCGTTCCGGGTCAGTGGATTCCGTAAAGAAGAACACTGTCGCAATCTGAAGCCGTCACTCTACAAAGTTTTAAAAGATGATACAAGAAAACCAGTAAAGTTCTTATAGGGTGTGTTGGATCAGTCAGGTTGTGATGGCTAGTTAAGCCTGCAGGTCACTTGCAACAATACCTTAGTTAAGCTGTTACTTTCGAAGCCTGGCTTAGGGTGGAAGGCAGCGGGAGAAGTGTTTTGTGAACCGGTAACATGCAGGTTCTCTCCATCATGGTTGTGTTCGTGTATCACATTTCATTTCCTTCCGTCCATAAAACTGACATAGAAATTTAGACTGGCGTCGTGTACCATATCTCGTGTAGTGGACAGTAAGAGGTCAGCTACACTTGTGTTGATCAGTATATAATCTTGATGTGGTTATAGTCTAGTTTGAAGGACATGAAAGAGACACTCAGGAATGGCTAACAAAGCTCTCCGTCCCAGACAAAGACATTCACAAGTAGTTGACATTAAAATGTATTTGCTTACGTGCTGTAAGCGACCCCGGAGCATAATGTCAGTGGTCAGTGGATGGAGTCAGCGTGAAGTTCGTTGTCTTCTAGTATAACTTGCTCACAACACATGTCTTAAGACACGCTTCTTTCGGGTAGGGAACGGAATGAGCGTGATGTAGCTGCTTTATGATGTACGCATTTGTTTGTATTACTCGCTCACTTTGCCGTAAGTATTACGATAATTTTCGTATAAAATACATTAAAATGTCTATCAGCTGATATTATAATTTGATTCTTGCTCGGTTTAATGTTCATAATTCTCTTAGGATAAATATAATTCTCGTACTTAACAGTATATATGATCCAAACTGGCTTCATGTTAGTATCTTAGGACCATGTCAGATTAATTTGTGGATATTTTAATTCAATTTTTGATGAGTGTCATGCTTGTTACGTTGTTTACTTGCACTAATGTAACTTAATGTCGAGACGTACTTTTTTTTTTTACTTTGGAAACGAATTATTCTATCACACTAAACAGTGTGAAGCATCAGGGAATTATATGGCTACAGCAGTGTTCTGACTACAGTAAGGAAGAAGATACAGGTGCCCAACAAACATTATTGTAGCAACGTTGCATTCTGCTTATTCATTTTAATCAGGGCGAAACGCTTAGCCTTGGGTGTCGTGTCGTACCTGGGAAATGGGAAGCATTCAGAGTAGATGGAAGGAAGGGGAGGATAAACCATACCACGGGTGGGGTTCGAACCCGCGGTCAGAGAGTCTCAAAACTCTAAGACCGTCGCGTAAGCCACTAGGCCAGCTAGCTTCAATAAGATTCATCCAACTAGGTATATTTCTACACCATAGGAAGGTTAGCATAGGCACCACTGTGTCCACAAATGCAAGTTTTTACAGACGAATCTCCCGCTAGCATGGCCGTGACGAACTCTAGCTCAAGTCCCCCTCAAAGCCGTCCACATGACTCACGAAATCGTAATGACACGATTGCAAACAAACCATACCACGGGTGGGGTTCGAACCCGCGGTCAGAGAGTCTCAAAACTCTAAGACCGTCGCGTAAGCCACTAGGCCAGCTAGCTTCAATAAGATTCATCCAACTAGGTATATTTCTACACCATAGGAAGGTTAGCATAGGCACCACTGTGTCCACAAATGCAAGTTTTTACAGACGAATCTCCCGCTAGCATGGCCGTGACGAACTCTAGCTCAAGTCCCCTCAAAGCCGTCCACATGACTCACGAAATCGTAATGACACGATTGCAAACAAACCATACCACGGGTGGGGTTCGAACCCGCGGTCAGAGAGTCTCAAAACTCTAAGACCGTCGCGTAAGCCACTAGGCCAGCTAGCTTCAATAAGATTCATCCAACTAGGTATATTTCTACACCATAGGAAGGTTAGCATAGGCACCACTGTGTCCACAAATGCAAGTTTTTACAGACGAATCTCCCGCTGAGTCAAGTGAGTCAAGGGGAGGATAAGTCCTGTGTTAGATCCTGAGTCAGTCACCGGCTTCAAGACACCACCCTGGAGGGGCATTTTGTACAGCTTTATAATGACTTGATTAAAGCTCTACAAAGAGAAAAGCTTGCTGTGCCCCTTTTATTATATTAATGTATTGACGAGAGGAGTTGAGAGGCGAGTTGAAAGTATTAAGTTGAAGTTCCCCTCACTGCCATGCAACCACTTAGTGATAATTATAGGAAAGTACTGTACTGTTGTAACAATCTGTAAGCACATGGCATATACTGGTAACTTTGTACGAATAATTACATGCATGTACTGGGAATATGGGAGTTGTACGTATGGCATCATCAGATTGACAAGGCAGTATGATTGGTGGAGACGCCTAGCAAGAGTGACGTGGTTGGTGGAGACGCCTAGCAAGAGTGACGTGGTTGGTGGAGACGCCTAGCAAGAGTGAAGTGGTTGGTGGAGACGCCTAGCTAGAGTGACGTGGTTGGTGGAAACGCCTAGCTAGATTGACGTGGTTGGTGGAGACGCCTAGCTAGAGTGACGTGGTTGGTGGAAACGCCTAGCTAGAGTGACGTGGTTGGTGGAGACGCCTAGCTAGAGTGACGTGGTTGGTGGAGACTCCTAGCTAGAGTGACGTGATTGGTGGAGACGCCTAGCTAGAGTGACGTGGTTGGTGGAGACGCCTAGCAAGAGTGACGTGGTTGGTGGAGACGCCTAGCAAGAGTGACGTGGTTGGTGGAGACGCCTAGCTAGAGTGACGTGGTTGGTGGAGACGCCTAGCAAGAGTGACATGGTTGGTGGAGACGCCTAGCTAGAGTGACGTGGTTGGTGGAGACGCCTAGCTAGAACATAAGAAAGAAGGAACACTGCAGCAGGCCTACTGGCCCATGCGAGGCAAGTCCAAGTCTCCCGCCGGCTTAAGCCAATGCCCTGACCCAGCCAGGTCAGGTTACATTCACTTAAGGAAGGAGCACTGCATCTGACCTAGTAGCACAAACTAGTCAGGTACAACTCACACCCACCCGCACCCACTCATATATTTATCTAGCCTATTTTTAAAACTACACAACGTTTTAGCCTCTATAACTGTACTCGGGAGTTTGTTCCACTCATCGACAACTCTATTACCAAACCAATGCTTTCCTATATCCCTTCTGAATCTGAATTTATCCAACTTAAAGCCATTGCTTCGAGTCCTGTCAATACAAGATATTTTTAGCACGCTATTTACATCCCCTTTATTTATTCCTGTTTTCCATTTATATACCTCAATCATATCCCCCCTAATTCTACGCCTTTCTAGAGAGTGCAGATTCAGGGCCCTCAGTCTATCCTCATAGGGAAGATTTCTGATACATGGAATCAACTTAGTCATCCTCCTTTGTACGTTTTCCAGAGCATTTATATCCATTCTGTAATACGGTGACCAAAACTGTGCAGCATAATCTAGATGAGGCCTAACCAAGGATATATAGAGTTGAAGAACAACCTGAGGACTCCTATTATTTATGCTTCTTGATATGAAGCCAAGGATTCTGTTTGCTTTATTGGAACACTTATGCACTGCTGTCTTGGTTTTAGATTACTGCTAACCAGAACTCCTAAATCCTTTTCGCAATCAGTAGTATTAAGATCTACATTATTTAGTTTATATGTGGCATGGTTATTGTCCTGTCCAATATTTAGAACTTTGCATTTATCTATATTAAACTGCATCTGCCACTTCTCCGACCACTGCATCAGTCTATTCAAATCTTCCTGGAGTGCTCTAATGTCCTCATTTGAATGAATTGGACGGCCTATTTTGGTGTCATCGGCAAACTTGCTTATGTCGCTATTTATTCCCTCATCTATGTCGTTTATGTAGATTGTGAACAACAAGGGGCCCAATACTGACCCCTGTGGAACACCACTTGTGACGCTTCCCCACTCTGATTTCTCCCCATTTATGCAAACTCTCTGCTGCCTATTTGTCAACCATGCCTCAACCATGACGTGGTTGGTGGAGACGCCTAGCAAGAGTGACGTGGTTGGTGGAGACGCCTAGCAAGAGTGACGTGGTTGGTGGAGACGCCTAGCTAGAGTGACGTGGTTGGTGGAGACGCCTAGCTAGAGTGACGTGGTTGGTGGAGACGCCTAGCTAGAGTGAGGTGACTGCTGGAGGCTGCGGCAACTTGACCATTGTGGTCGCTCCTGCTGACAGTTAAACCCAACGGTTACAAATGTAATTTAAAAAATAAATTTTTGAAATGTTACAACCTGTTACACACACACACACACACACACACACACACACACACACACACACACACACACACAGACACACACACACACACACACACACACAAACTCACTCAAACACACACACACACACACACACACACACACACACACACACACACACACACACACACACACACACACACACACACACACACACACACACACACACACACACACACACACACACACACACACACACACACACACACACACACACACACACACACACACACACACACACACACACACACACACACACACACACACACACACACACACACACACACACACACACACAGGCGGGGCCAGGAGCATGAATCGACCCTGCAACCACAACTAGATGAGGAGTACACACACACAAACACACACACGTGTGTGTGTGTATATATATATATATATATATATATATATATATATATATATATATATATATATATATATATATGTGTGTGTGTACATAGTGGTGAGATATAGACATCTAATAATGGAAATGATTGAGGAATATTAAAAATATTGATTACTCAGCACGTGTAATTGGGAAAAAGAGATCTTGAATTCTGAGTTAGAAATGCCCCAAAATGCGTATACATGATAAATCTCTGTGGGTTACATGAGGATAAAGGTAGTGTAAGATGATTAGGAGGATCAGGAGCAGGTGGTGAACAACAGGTTTATAGTAGTGTGGTGTAGAGGGCGGCAGCACCTTACACTACTACTAGTACTATAAGGTGCTGCATCTACGCCACCTTACACTACTACTAGTACTATAAGGTGCCGCCTCTATACCTTACACTACTACTAGTATAAAGTGCTGCCCTCTACACCACCTTACACTACTTCACTTAGTGTAAGGTGGTGTAGAGGGCAGCAGCAGCAGCATCTAAGTCTTGAAGTAGTCTTAAGTGCTTCACTCTGTTATGGTTCCCATGGAGACGGTTACAGCAGAGTTGCCGCCGTTGCATTTACGGTGTCTGGGTGGTAAGAACGATGTTTCTGTGGGACCCTTGCGTTACGCTGAATTTCCGGAGGTACTTGTAGCCTGGTGAAAGGGTGTGATGTTGTAGGTGAGCGTGAGTAAGTGTCGGAGGGTTGGTGGGTGGGTTGGGTCGCCCTGAGCGCTGGTGGGTGGGTGGGGCCGCCTACAGGTATTTCCGCCTGGCAGCCGTTGTCGTGGTCCCTGTGATTCTCACCTCTGCTCCCGCTCCTGCCTTTGTCACTCACCTCGCCCCCTCTCACCTCGTCCCCCCCTCTCACCTCTCCCCCTGTAACCTTGCCCCTCCACTCTCACCTTGCCTCGCCTGAAGAAATATACATAAGAACATAAGAACATAAGAAAGAAGGAACACTGCAGCAGGCCTACTGGCCCATGCGAGGCAGGTCCAAATCTCCCACCGACTTAAGCCAATGCCCCGACCCATCCAGGTCAGGTTACATTCACTTAAGGAAGGAGCACGGCATCTGACCTAGTAGCACAAACTAGTCAGGTCCAACTCACACCCACCCGCACCCACTCATATATTTATCCAGCCTATTTTTAAAACTACACAACGTTTTAGCCTCTATAACTGTACTCGGGAGTTTGTTCCACTCATCGACAACTCTATTACCAAACCAATGCTTTCCTATATCCTTCCTGAATCTGAATTTATCCAACTTAAAGCCATTGCTGCGAGTCCTGTCAATACTAGATATTTTTAGCACGCTATTTACATCACCTTTATTTATTCCTGTTTTCCATTTATACACCTCAATCATATCCCCCTAATTCTACGCCTTTCTAGAGAGTGCAGATTCAGGGCCCTCAGTCTATCCTCATAGGGAAGATTTCTGATACATGGAATCAACTTAGTCATCCTCCTTTGTACGTTTTCCAGAGCATTTATATCCATTCTGTAATACGGTGACCAAAACTGTGCAGCATAATCTAGATGAGGCCTCACCAAGGATATATAGAGTTGAAGAACAACCTGAGGACTCCTATTATTTATGCTTCTTGATATGAAGCCAAGGATTCTGTTCGCTTTATTGCGAACACTTATGCACTGCTGTCTTGGTTTTAGATTACTGCTAACCAGAACTCCTAAATCCTTTTCGCAATCAGTAGTATTAAGATCTATATTATTTAGTTTATATGTGGCATGGTTATTGTCCTGTCCAATATTTAGAACTTTGCATTTATCTATATTAAACTGCATCTGCCACTTCTCCGACCACTGCATCAGTCTATTCAAATCTTCCTGGAGTGCTCTAATGTCCTCATTTGAATGAATTGGACGGCCTATTTTGGTGTCATCGGCAAACTTGCTTATGTCGCTATTTATTCCCTCATCTATGTCGTTTATGTAGATTGTGAACAACAAGGGCCCAATACTGACCCCTGTGGAACACCGCTTGTGACACTTCCCACTCTGATTTCTCCCCATTTATGCAAACTCTCTGCTGCCTATTTGTCAACCATGCCTCTACCCAGGAAAAATTTCTCCTCCATTCCGTGTGCCTTAATTTTCCTCAATAGTCTCTGATGTGGGACTCTATCAAAAGCCTTACTGAAGTCCATATACACAATATCATATTCATTACCATGATCTACCTCCTCAAACACCTTAGTGAAAAAAGTTATTAAATTTGTAAGGCAGGAACGCCCTTTTGTAAAACCGTGCTGAGATTCTTTGATTAATTTATGCTTTTCAAGATGGCTGCGAATTGCCTCGGCAATTATTGATTCCATAAATTTTCCCACTATGGAGGTTAGGCTTATTGGTCTATAGTTCGAAGCTAAGGACCTGTCACCTGCTTTGAAAATAGGTATTACATTTGCCATTTTCCACTTATTTGGCACCATGCCAGTTTGCAGTGATATGTTGAAAAGATTAGCCAACGGGTTGCTAAGCTCCTCTTTACATTCCTTTAGAACCCTTGCATACAGTTCATCAGGGCCTGGGGATTTGTTAGGTTTCAATTTATCTATTTGTCTAAGAGAAAGATTCAGGAAAACAGTAAGTTCCACAGAAAGTGATGAAACGTGTACAGTAGATACGATAGCAAGGGATCTGCTAATATGGAATAGGATGTAAATCTTCACACGGCAGAAAGTGTTCCAATAGGTTGTGAAGGAGACGGTTTCTTTTGGATCATTATTAAAGGTATTTTCACCCTAAGATGTGCGAATCATCACTATAGACCAGAAAATGTTACTTCTTGGGTTACCTAAAATTCCACATTAAAAGAACACTACAAAATTACATTTCGTGAAAACGAATTCAGGGTAAACAAGAAAAGTTATTTCTTAGGCAGACAGAGAAACGATGTAAAGGGAGAAAGAACGATGTTATACAACATCGGGTAGAGATACATGGCAGTGATCAAACCTACAAAAACACTCAGTACGACCAAAGTACTAGAGAGAACAGTTTTATGTACGTAAAGTTGCATATTAGAAGATAGTACTAGAAAAAACTTCAATAGCTAGATATCTCGAATGGTTAAGTTTACCACAACGGCAGCCATGTAAGTGGGGCTCCTGGAAGAAGCCAGGGCAATGGTTGGATCATTCACGGAAACACTTACAAGGCATATGTTTTGCACAGTCTGAAATGGGTGAAAAATTACAATGTGTATAGTTGTGAGAGAGTAAAGAAGTCACTTAAAGTAGGACTCGTACACAAGAGACCTGTTTTATTGTACAGAACATTTGAACTGATAAAATGATACGGTAAAAGTACTTTGAATTTAGGTGGAGAGAAAAGCATCTGGTAATTATTCTTAAATACGAATCACCGTCAGAACGAGCAGAAGAATTTACGAAACTGACAAGGAAAAAAATTATAGGTGCCTTGGAAGCTTTGAAAATCTTATACCAAATATTACCCTCCTCTGTACCCAGTGAAAAGTGTGGAATGTTGCGATCATCAAGTAACGGAAATTAACATGTGAATATACAGCAGACTTTATCTTCATGAACATTGAAGAATATATCAGACACAATCTGAGTTACAACATATCCCGATCACAACTTCCATGAAGTACACAGTTATAAATACATTAGGAGAACACCTGACAAACGTAAATTTAATTTCCACAGGGAATTGACTGGGACGAAAATATGCCTATCAGACATTTTTGAATACCTGGAGTCTACCTGGAGAGAATTCCAAGGGTCAACGCCCCCGCGGCCCGGTCTGTGACCAGGCCTCCTGTTGGACCAGAGCCTGATCAAACAGGCTGTTACTGCTGGCCGCACGCAGTCCAACGTACGAACCACAGCCTGGCTGGTCAGGTACCGACTTTAGGTGCCTGTCCAGTGCCTGCTTGAAGACAGCCAGGGGTTTGTTGGTAATCCCCCTGATGTATGCTGGGAGGCAGTTGAACAATCTTGGGCCCCTGACACTTATTGTGTTGTCCCTCAACGTGCTAGTGGCACCCCTGCTCTTCATTGGGGGGACGTTACATTGCCTGCCGAGTCTTTTGCTTTCGTAGGGAGTGATTTTTGTGTGCAAGTTTGGTACTAAGCCCTCGAGAATTTTCCATGTGTATATAATAATGTATCTCTCCTGCCTGCGTTCTAGAGAGTACAGGTTTAGGAACTTCAAGCGTTCCCAGTAATTGAGGTGGTTTATCGCACTTATGCGTGCGGTGAAGGTTCTCTGCACATTTTCAAGGTCAGCAATTTCACCCGCCTTGAAAGGTGCAGTTAGTGTGCAGCAATATTCCAGCTTAGATAGAACAAGCGATCTGTAAAGTGTCAACATGGGCTTGGCATCCCTGGTTTTGAAGGTTCTCATTATCCATCCTGTCATTTTTCGAGCAGATGCAATTGCTACTTTGTTATGGTCCTTGAAGGTGAGATCCTCTGACATGATCACTCCCAGGTCTTTGACATTAGTTTTTCGCTCTATTGTGTGGTTGGAATTAGTTTTGTACTTTTTGTACCCAACACCAGTGAATGAAAAAGTTGAATACGGACTCGTGCAGTCTTCTTGAAATGTATCCAGCAGAGAAAGTCTTTAAGAAGAAATGTACAATAATGGTATGCAATACCGACAAGATGAAAATTTAGACACATGTGCAACATCTGGGTGTCTTTATTGTAGACGTTTCTCCATCCAGTGACTTTATCAATACATATTCTAGGACATAATTTGAAGACAGTATAACTATATACAAAATATGAGGTAATCGGTCCCTCAGAAGTAATAACATGATAACGTTAAGAAGTAATAACATGATAACGGTAAGTAATAACATGATTAAGATCTATATAGAGTGAAATGTTGTCTTTGTATCGTTGTCGATGATGCGCTGTTACAATTTAATCTTACTTTGCCTTAGCAAAAGTTGGCAATTTTTCAAGAGGAAGCTGAACCACTATCTGCTTGACAGTATCTTGTCTGCCAGGCTGTGGTGGTGATGTAGGCCGGAGGGCCAACAACAGCCTGGTAACCAGGCAGTCAACCTCAGGTCGGGTTGTGATCATTAAACTACCCCGGGAACCTGTCACAGGTATCCCTCTGGTTCATCTATCTTTGGTAGTTTTCATGTGTATGTACATTCAAGTTGAGTTTATCAGTGTAGTGTTAAACACCTTAATTACTGAAAATGTTTGAAGTTCCATGACCTGTACTCTCTGGAACGCAGGCGAGAAAGATGCATAATTTACACCTGGAAAATCATAGTATCATTGGCCAAAGACTACTCATCTGCCTCCCAGCCGCAGGGTGTTGACCCCCGAACACCCTCCAGGTAGGTAGCCTCCTGCTCCTGCATTCTCTAGGTTTCATCAACAGGTAATGCTGTTTCCTGACTTCTTAACTGTATTGAGTTTGTTTCTAGAAATTTCCGCGTCTAGCATATTCCACCTGGCTACTGACCTGCCACTGTAGGCGCGCACGCCCCTTGGTGCGCAAAGGCCTGTTCTAGTGTGTTAGTCATGCAAACAAGCAGTTCTGTAAGATTCTGTGTCCAGTGTGCGCGTTGTCACTCTGAGCTACTTATTAAGAATCACAAGTGTTTGAACATCAAGTTAATTGTGTTAGGTGTGTTTGCCTTGTTACTGACACGTTGAGAGCCACAGGTGTTTGTGCGCGCGTTGTCACTCTAGTGAAAACATTGAGTCACAGGAGTTAGTACTCTACGACCTTACGATCTGTAACCCGCGTAAGGTGACTTTTTACCAGGCCCACACACACCTAAATGGATCTGCGTTTAGATGACGTCAGTAGTGTGTTAGTTTTTGCATAGAATACACAAAAAAAACCGTACATAAAGCTGCAAGGGAAAATGTCTGTTTAATAAATGTCTTGGTTTATGAAAGCTTTGTTAGATATTCAGTTATAGCCTTAAAGTGTTGGTCTTGCCCTAAATCTCTGTTTGTACTCCCTGGAGCGCACACCACACGTAATAAAGTTTACCCTTGGAAAATACTGCACACATTCCCCTCATATCTACACACGGGGAAAAAAAATCTTCAAATAGAGCAGGAGGCGTAGTAGACGATACGAAATAACCCCACTGAAAACTAAGATGCGCTAAGTCAACTGAAAGATAACTGAAACTGGGATGTAATTAATAAACTAAGAGAGAACTAAAACAGATAAGTACATGAGAGATAACTGAAACAGATGTAATAAATGCACTGAGACTAATTCAAGCAGACATGTAATAAGTGTACTTCGAGATAATTACAGCAGGGATGCAAGGATTAATTGTTTGCTTGGAGCAGCAACAGCCTGGTTGAGCAAGCAAGCCCCAGACGAGCCTGGCCCATGGCCTGGCTCCGGGAGTAGAAAACCTCTCTGAACTCATCAAAGGTATAAAGGTGGTCACAGTTCTGGTTACCGTATTACAGAATGGATATAAAATATGCGCTGGAAAACACACACAAGGATGAAAAGTTGATTCCCTGTATCGGAAATCTTTCCTGGAAGGATAGTCTGCGGGCACTGACTCTGCACTCTCCAGAAAGGCGTAGAATTATGGGGGGAAATGATTAAGGTGTATAAATGCAAAACAGGAATAAATAAAGAGGATGTAAATAACGTGCTAAAAATAACCAACCAAGACAACAGGATTCGAATAAAAAAAATAGATTTAGAAAGGATATAAGAAAACATTTGTCTGGTAATCGAGTTGTGGATGAGTGAAACAAACTTCCGAGTAGCTTTAAAAATAAGTTAGACAAGTACATGAGTGGGAGTGGGTGGGTGCGAGTTTGACCCTCCAGTAGGCCTGTTGCAGTGTTCTTTTTCTTGTGTTCTTATATTATTAAGCACTCGTGTAATATTAATATTTAAAAAGTATCGGCTGGGTTACAACCGATACCATAAAATTGGCGAATACCCACCGATACCGATATTTTGGCATATCACTAATATATATATATATATATATATATATATATATATATATATATATATATATAGTACCGAATAGGTAAAAACTGGTCAGTTAGCAAGAACTCGTTTAAAATAGTCCTTTCTAAAAAATTCTCTTGTACGTTTAAATATATATTTTTTTCATTTATGTTAATGTAAAAAATAATAATTTTGTACCAAAAAAAATTAGAAAACTTACCTAACCTTATTATAACAAACGCAATTTAATTTAGCCTAATCCAACTAAATATATTTTAGATAAGTTTACAATAATTTAATAATAAACAAACACAATGAAATATGATTTTTCCGTTAGGCTCAGAATGATTTTCGCGAAACTATTGCATGCACAAATTTTAGCTTGCCTTATTCGGCAAGAAGAGCGTTATTATTTAAGAATGCATTATATATATATATATATTGCATTCTTGTGCGTGTATACATGTGCTGATATGTGCGCGTGTTTACATGTGGTGGCCTTTGTGTTAGTGTGAGTGAAAACCGTAATGTGTGTGGGCGTACCTGCACAACGCCCCTGGCGTGGGTGTGGTCATGGGTTCACTCACTCACTCACTCACTCACAAAACTAACACGCACGCATATTCAACAAGCCTAGGGTCTAGTCGACTTGTGCCAGGACAAAATGGTAAGTAACACACACATGTTTGCTTCGCCCACCACATAAGCAAACAACAGATGGCGAAAGATTCACTTATTTACATTGAACTATTAAAATCGTCAATGTACTTGAATTAAAACTGAATAAAACCTGGTAATTGTTCTCACATATAAGACGCCATCATCAACAACAGAGGAATTCACTGAACTGATCACGAAGATTGACATATGTTCAAAAATACTTGAAAATTCTACATCAAATATTCTTCGTGGAAATTTCACATTCTCAGCGGTGAAATGAAAGATTTTGCTGTAAATTGTACTGGGAAGTTTCGTAGCTCCAAACCGAAGCTATTGGGCTGAACAAATAACCAAAGCTGAGGGACTGACTACCTCATATATACCTCTGCAGTACTCTTGTCTCCAGCGCCTGTCAACTCTGTTTCGATTGAAGAAGCCTGCTGAGCAAGCGATACTTCTAGGCAGTAAAGACTGCGCTGTATGACCCCTGTGGTTTAGCGCTTCTTTTTTATAATAATAATAGGCAGTAAAGATACCCATCTGTTACAGATGCATCTTGTTCCACCGGTAAGTTGATGATCTAGCAACTTAATGGCTTTCTCTCCATGTACCTACGTGACAAAGTCTTGTGCAACACTCATCCTCCTCGACCAAGTTGAAAGGCTTTCTTTACCACCATATGAGAGTGCCAGATGGCATTTACACTATGTGAGCCTGAGATCCAGTTTGTTTACTGGGGGGGGGGGGGTTAAGATCATAGTTGTGTATTATAAATGTCATTTTGACTGATATTCATATATATTATGAACAGTTAACACTCACCTGCCAGCAGTGTGGCAACAGTCCCTGAGTTGTGCTGTCAAGTGTAGCCTGAGCAGGCCGGGTTTGACTGCACTGACGGCACCAGTCTTAGGGAAGAAACCTGAGAGAGAAAGGTCGGTCATGATTTCTCACTCAGGGAGACCAATTAATTTAGTACATCTCCCTCAGCATATTAGTGAGAGAAGACCCGGCACCTCTGTGTTTTCTAACGTCTCTCTGGGTCATTAAGTACTGAGACTCGTTAGTGTTATCAGTGGATTTTCTGCACCTAAACTGGAATCCACACTGCATGTGTCAGGATTTGATGAAATAACTTATCACTAGGCTGGGTATGGAATGACCGTCTGGCTTCGGCTAGGCGCCCATACTTTCTCTGGGATCTGGCTAAGTGGCTTAAGCACGCGTACTTTTATGCAGTGTCTGCAGGCTCGAATTCTGCTGTGGACTGAGAGGTAGTTTGTACATACAAACACGTACATATACATATCCTATATAAATTTCTTGCCCAACCTCTTCCTCGCCTACTTGCCCGTATTGTATACCATTAACATAAGCTTATCACTAGTAATTAATTTCTTAAATCAAATGCAAAGGCATCTGCTCAAGAAGAAATTTCTCGATTAACCTTTAATTAGAAGATATCACCAGTATGTATAATCAAGAGTCTGCTGGCAGGGCTGCGTCTGCTCTTGTTGCAGCAGTTCTAGATACAAATTATACCAATACAAGAATTAACAGCTGAGCTACATTTCAAACTGAATTGCTTGCCATTCAAGTGCCACTAAAGTTAGCTTATGACATTGAGCTTGATTCTATAATCATTAATGATTCTATGTAGGTTATTGTAACTTGCTGCCATAGTAATTTTTTGTTTATTTTTTTTGTTAATTTTATAGTATTGTATATATTTTATATTGCTATGAGCTCTGAGTATCCTACGTGATCAAAACTGCGTAAATGATGTTACTACTACGTGATCAAAACTGCGTAAATGATGTTACTACTACGTGATCAAAACTGCATAAATGATGTTACTACTACGTGATCAAAACTGCATAAATGATGTTACTACTACGTGATCGAAACTGCGTAAATGATGTTACTACTACGTGATCAAAACTGCGTAAATGATGTTACTACTACGTGGTCAAACTGCGTAAATGATGTTACTACTACGTGATCAAAACTGCGTAAATGATGTTACTACTACGTGATCAAAACTGCGTAAATGATGTTACTACTACGTGATCAAAACTGCGTAAATGATGTTACTACTACGTGATCAAAACTGCGTAAATGATGTTACTACTACGTGTCAAAACTGCATAAATGATGTTACTACTACGTGATCAAACTGCGTAAATGATGTTACTACTACGTGATCAAAACTGCGTAAATGATTTTACTACTACGTGATCAAAACTGCATAAATGATGTTACTACTACGTGGTCAAAACTGCGTAAATGATGTTACTACTACGTGATCAAAACGCTGTAAATGATGTTACTACTACGTGATCAAAAACTGCGTAAATGATGTTACTACTACGTGATCAAAAACTGCGTAAATGATGTTACTACTACGTGATCGAAACTGCGTAAATGATGTTACTACTACGTGATCAAACTGCGTAAATGATGTTACTACTACGTGATCAAAACTGCGTAAATGATGTTACTACTACGTGATCAAAACTGCGTAAATGATGTTACTACTACGTGATCAAAACTGCGTAAATGATGTTACTACTACGTGATCAAAACTGCGTAAATGATGTTACTACTACGTGATCAAACTGCGTAAATGATGTTACTACTACGTGATCAAAACTGCGTAAATGATGTTACTACTACGTGATCGAAACTGCGTAAATGATGTTACTACTACGTGATCAAAACTGCGTAAATGATGTTACTACTACGTGATCAAAACTGCATAAATGATGTTACTACTACGTGATCGAAACTGCGTAAATGTTACTACTACGTGATCAAAACTGCATAAATGATGTTACTACTACGTGATCAGAAACTGCGTAAATGTTTACTACTACGTGATCAAAACTGCTAAATGATGTTACTACTACGTGATCGAAACTGCGTAAATGATGTTACTACTACGTGATCAAAACTGCGTAAATGATGTTACTACTACGTGATCAAAACTGCGTAAATGATGTTACTACTACGTGATCAAAACTGCGTAAATGATGTTACTACTACGTGATCAAAACTGCGTAAATGATGTTACTACTACGTGATCAAAACACTGCGTAAATGATGTTACTACTACGTGATCGAAACTGCGTAAATGATGTTACTACTACGTGATCAAAACTGCGTAAATGATGTTACTACTACGTGATCAAAACTGCGTAAATTATGTTACTACTACGTGATCAAAACACTGCGTAAATGATGTTACTACTACGTGATCAAAACACTGCGTAAATGATGTTACTACTACGTGATCAAAACTGCGTAAATGATGTTACTACTACGTGATCAAAACTGCGTAAATGATGTTACTACTACGTGATCAAAACTGCGTAAATGATGTTACTACTACGTGATCGAAACTGCGTAAATGATGTTACTACTACGTGATCAAAACACTGCGTAAATGATGTTACTACTACTGCCGTCGCCGCCGCCGCTGCTGGTAATTGTCATTACAGAATATACTTGAGGATAGGCTGGATAACTAGATTCTGTCAAAATTAGATGCTGAGCCATTGATGATACTCTTTAAGTCTCTTGGGAATAATTATGTAGGCTGACCTTTCTTTCAAAGAACATAATAAGACAAAGGTCACGATAGCCAGGAGAATGACGGGGGTGGATCATGAGAACTTACAAAACAAGGAAAATATTTCATTTATCTGGAGTTTACCTGGAGAGGGTTTCGTGGGTCAACGCCCCCGCGGCTCGGTCTGAGACCAGGCCTCATGGTGGATGAGGGTCTGATCACCCAGGCTGTTACTGACTTACGAACCACAGCCCGGCTGGTCAGGTACTGACTTTAGTGCCTGTCCAGTGCCTTCTTGAAGACAGCTAGGGGTCTATTGGTAATCCCCTTTATGTATGCTGGGAGGCAGTTGAACAGTCTTGGTCCCCAGACACTTATTGTATTGTGTCTCAGTGTACTCGTGGCGCCTCTTCTTTTCATTGGGGGAATGTTACATCTCCTGCCGAGTCTTTTGCTTTCATATGGAGTGATTTTCGTGTGCAAGTTTGGTACTAATTCTTATAGGATTTTCCAAGTGTATATTATCATGCATCTCTCTCGCCTGTGTTCCAGGAAATAGAAATCAAGGGCCTTCAACCGTTTCCAGTAATTTAGGTTGCCTTATCGTACTTGTGTGTGCCGTGAAAGTTCTTTGTACACTCTCCAGGTCAGCAATTTCCCATGCCTTGAAGGGGGCAAGTATCTTCTGGACAAGTATCTTCATCGGGTGCCAGATCAACCAGGCTGTGATGGATATGTGGGGCAGCGGGCCTCCAGCAGCAACAGTCTGGTTGACCAGGCAAGCACCAGACGAGCCTGGCCCATGGCCGGGCTCAGAGAGTAGATATTCTCGAAACTCTTCAAGGTATATCAAAGGTATATCAAAGGGGCAGTTAGTGTACAGCAGTATTCCAGCCTAGAGAGAACAAGCGATTTGAAGAGAATAATCATGGGCTTGGCATCCCTAGTTTTGAAGGTTCTCATTATCCATCCTATCATTTTCCTAGCAGATGAGGTAGATACATTGTTGTGGTCTTTGAAGGCGAGATCCTCTGACATTATCACTCCCAGGTCCTTCACATTACTTTTTCGCTCTGTTGTATGGTTAGAATGTCGTATACCCTGATACAGTTTTAATTTTCTCAAGTTTTCCATATCTGAGTAGTTGAAATTTCTCTTCTTTGAACTTCATATTGTTTTGAGTGGCCCATTTGAAGATTTGGTTTATGTCCGCTTGTAGTCTTGCGGTGTCTTCGATGGAGGTCACTCTAATGGCAATCCGGGTGTCATCCGCAAAGGAAGACACGGAGCTATGGATTACATCTCTGTCTGTCAGATGTGAGGATGAGGAATAGAATGGGAGCGAGTACTGTGCCTTGTGGGACAGCTTTTCACCGTAGCTGCCTCAGACTTTACTCTGTTTACTATTACTCTTTGTGTTCTATTAGTAAGGAAGTTATAGCTCCATCTACCAACTTTTCCTGTTATTCCTTTATCACGCATTTTGTGTGCTATTACACCATTGTCACACTTGTCGAAAGCTTTTTGCAAAGTCTGTGTATACTACATCTGTATTTTGTCTATCCTCTACAGCATCCAGGACCTTGTCATAGTGGTCCAGTAGCTGGGACAGGCGGGAGCGACCTGCTCTTAACCCGTGTTGCTCTGGGTTGTGTAATTGATGGGTATCTAGGTGGTTGGCGATCTTGCTTCTTAGAACCCTCATAAAGACTTATGATATGGGATGTTAGTGCTATCGGTCTGTAGTTCTTTGCAATTGTTTTACTGCTACCTTTGTAGAGTGAGGCTATGTCTGTTGTTTTTAGTGAGTGTGGGATGACCCCTGTGTCCATGCTCCCTCGCCGTCACTCTGGGGCAGAGTGCATGGACATGTCATTTATTGCCTTTTCAAAGTCTTGTGGTGTTAGGATAATATCTGAGATTTTTGAGATGACCAAATTTTGGGTCACGTTCATAAAGAATTCATTTGGATTGTCGACCCTTAGTCTGGGCAGCGACTCGCTGAACACTGAGTCGTATTGGGACTTTAGTATCTCACTTATTTCTTGGCTGTCATCTGTGTATGTCCCATCCCGCCTAAGTAGGGGCCCAATACTGGATGTTGTTTTTCCTTAGAATTGGCATAAGAGAAGTATTTTGTTTCGTTTTTTCAATTTCCTTTATGACTTTTAGTTATTCCTGCGATTCTTGTCTCCTTTAAGTTTCCTTCAGCTTAAGTTCGATATTTGCAATTTCATTGACCAGTGCCTCCCTTCGTATTTCAAATATATTGGCCCCTCTCAGCAGCTCTGTGACTCTTCGCCTTCGTCTGTATAGGGAGCGTCTCTCTTTAGTTTACATCTTCTCTTTCTTTTTCTTAACGGAATGTTCCTTGAGCAAATCTCAAGAACCACAGTTTATTTTTTTGGTGACACTTTTCAAATCGTTTGTGCATTTAATTTACTGGGCATGACTTAGTCGTAGATATGTAATCACTGGAGCAGATAATATATACCTGGAAAGTACTTATGGGTCTTGTCCCAAATCTGCACACTGCCATAACAACATAGAGTGAGAGATATGGGAGGAAGTGCAAAATAAACCCAGTGAAAAGCAGGGTTGCAGTGGGCACAATAAGGGAAACTGTCAACATCGTGGTCCCAGACTATTTAATATCTTACCAGAAGATAACAGAAACACTGCTGGGACAAGTGTAGAAGTGTTTTTCCTTGTGGTTAAAATATTGTTCTGTTACCTGTTGTTCTTTATTTCGCTTTTTTTAAGATGTTCATATTTATTGTTCTGGGATGTTCATGTTTAGTTTGTATTATAATGTGTTGTACAGTAGTGTGTTGTGTGGGTGCTTGAATGATGTCGCTGAGGTGTCGATACGTGGCAATGAGACATCCGCTAAGTGCCAGATCATCCAAGCTGTAACGGATATGTAGACCAGTGGACTGCCAGCAGCAAGAGCCTGGTTGACCAGGCAAGGACCAGAGAAGCCTGGCCCAGGGCCGGGCTGCGGAAGTTGACACACTCTCGAAACCTTTGAATAGTATATGAAGGAGAATTGCATGGAGGTGGTGGCAGTGGTGCGTGTCTCGTAGAGGCTTCCATGAACGTGCTCTGGAAGGCTCACAAAATAGTGATTCATCTCCACTTCCAGGAAATTTTTGCCTTATTGGATTGCTTTCGTGCCTGCCGCTAAGGTTTATTTGAGTTTCGATGACGCCATCTTGGCTCCAGTCGGTCAGTGTTCGTACTTCCAGGACTTGTGTACAGTTTCCACACTTTCGAGAAATATTGGAGTTTTGGTGAATGTTAATAATATAGCAAACTTTGAGAGTCGTAATGTTTAAGGTTGGTGGCACTTCCTGCCTCCAGGTTCTGTTTGTCGGGTTTCATATTATATGACCACCTTCTTATTAGTATATTAATTGTTAATTTTTTGGCATCCTTGTCACTGATACATCTTAATAATTGATTTTTGTTTCACATTGTTCACTGGAAGTTTGTTTTGAGGTTAAGTCAAGAGTATAGTAACTGCGGTACTTTCTTATAGGCCTAGTAGTTTTGGTGCTAGGTTTGAACCTAGTTTTGGTACTTTAAATAAGCCTAGTGGTTTTGGTACTCGTTTATCGGTCGAGTTGATCTATTTATAACTCAGTAGGTTCTAGTGGTTTAGAGTTTTGATTCATTATACTCTATGGTTTAATTGAACTCATTTAATTTGTGGTTTTAGAGTTTTGATACTCATTTATAACTCTTAGTGGTTTTAATAATCATTTATAGGCCTAGTTGTTGTCTCCATGATTGTGTGACTGACACGAGCCTTGTCAGAGGTTAAGGGACTATTCTGCATTAGTGATTTTAGTTAGTGCGTGTTGGTGGTGTGTGGAGGCGTGTTGGTGGTGTGTGGGCGTGTTGGTGGTGTGTGGGCGTGTTGAGTGATGAGCAAGTAGCGTGTTGTCCTGCTGCGTTTACTCACTTAGTTATTGTACTTGCCTACTTGTCTTAGCAAGGGTCAGTTCAAAGCTCCTGGCCCTGCTTCTCGTCTCTTATTGACAGACGTTACTGAATTATGTACTTCATGGCCCAATCATACCTACTTTTAAAAATGTGTATAGGGTTTGCTTTCACCTCTGCTGCTTTTGATACGTCTCATTTAACACCCAAAGATTGAAAAGTACTTCCCAATGAACCTGTGACTCGTCTTCATCTTTAACTGCCTTCTGAAACCCCCTGAAAAATCTTTCAGCCCCAGCTTCAAATATCTTGCTAATTGGCGATTTCAGTTTAAGACACTTAAAATGGAGGAATGTAGCAAGTGCTGTAATAACAGAGTGCCAGGAGGCAGCTCAGATTGACACTCACACAAATGAACTACTGACACTAACAAATTCACATTAAGCTAGTAAATAGTGGAGCCGACAAGACTGCAAAACACCCTTGACCTTATATTCAAGAATTATGATGATTTGGTACGACATATAACGGTATCGAAGACTAAATTTAGATGACAACCTAATCTACGTGTAGACAGTAGATGTGCATGCATACTGGTTCTGACCCTTATGATTTTTCAATCATAATGGCGTCTTAACCACAAGAACATCAGCTGGCATCAAATAAATCATATCCTTAACACAATATACAGGAAAGATAACATGAATCCGAACTATGTCTAGAGAGGATTAACTCCGTGGCACCAGTAGTATGCTTAAGACATACCAGAGAGAAGAGAAGAGGTGGCGGCAGCAGCAGCCACAACCGCCACTGTTGCGGCCCCCGCAGCCACAGCAGCAGGCGGCGGCGGCGGCGGCGGCGGCGGCAAGGAAGCAAGAATATCATCAATCAATCATTTAACGAAATAGAAATAGCCGAAATATTACTTCTTGTATGCAAAATCTAGAAAACACGGGCACGCACTCATAAGCATTCATACCTATATAAC